>PUFA01000627.1:0-146589 GCA_003508835.1 Eonycteris spelaea | reverse complement strand
AATAGTTTATTCATTTTTTTTTTGTCAGAGAATTTATTAGTCATCTACCACAGGAACTTCTTGGATTTCATTTTATGCTTTTTATGTTTCCATCCTGTGCCCCTTCCTCATGTTTCCTTTTGATATTTTCTCTAATTTAAAAATATTTGTTGGAAAAAAGAACAAAGTGAAGTTTTATTAAAAATTTAAAAAGGAGCCTTGTCCTTTAGTTTGAACAGTAACTCTTTAATGTTATTAGCTTTTTCAATGTTATTAGCTTTTTTTTTTTTTTTTTTTTTAGCTCAATGTGGCTTATGTCACCTTTCATTTGAGATTTTTCTATTTGGGAATGGCACAAGCCTGCCATGGGCCATACAGAATGCTTCGCAGAAACGAACTGCTGATTAGTTTACCTACTACCTACCATGCTTGCATGCTACACATGTAATATATACTTCGTGTGTATATTAAATAAAATTTGGTTATTATATATTAATATAGAGAGAAAAATAAGGAAGCATGAAAGAAGTAGTGACAAAATAGAGAATAAATGTTAGCTGTTATTTTTGTTTTCCAAATTTTTTGTCTTTGCTTCCTAGTTCTTTGTACTTTTTGATAAAAGGGTTAGATAACAGTGTTTGTCTATTGTTTATCAAAATTGCCTTCAATATAGAATTAGCCCAAGAGGAGGGGTCTACAACAAAATGGAAATTTACTCTCTCATGACCACAGCTTGAGGAGTTCAAGGCAGATATGCTAGGATTTTTAAATTTGAGTAAAAAAATGTTAAAGATTTGGAAACATTTTTAGACCCAGAGCTATTGTTTGATTTCTGATTTGAGCCAAGAAAGAATTCAACATTACACGCCCTCTCAGAATTTTAAAGAATTTTCTGGAAAATAACTTATAGCTGAAAAGGTGATCTGACAATGATGTGAAGCAGGCCACAGAGTTGTATTTTCATAAATAATCCTCTCTGAGGGCTTCTATTATATTTTTAAAGTCAAAAAAATGAAACAAAAGGAAATATTTAAACTCTATTTCTGAGACTTCAGTATTGTTTTATATTATCCTGTGCTTTGAACTCTTTTACCTATGTTTTTCACACAAGGGCATTGGAAGTCCCATAATGGGTGAGGTTCTCTCTGATATAACCATACATTAAAAGACAAAATAAAACAAAACAAAGTACAAGAGCACCAAAAACAAATTTACTTTACAAATTATACCCTATCCTGAGGAATACCTTTTATAGGTATTTTACTTGTGTCATTGACCAAGAGTGACTATGACTTGATATTTAGTTCACTTAAAATTGCATTATTGCTTGCTCTGCTTATTTTCAAGAAATCTTATTATCATTACTAAAAGATGGAGACTGTCTCAAGGCAGGTCTACTAAGGTGGGCTCAAGAGGTCTTTCCTGCCTCAATTTAATGTCCTCTCTGGATCAACCTGTATCACCCAATAATAGGCTGATCATATAGAACCTTCTTATCTAAAATCATTGATTGATATTCATACTTCTTATGCTGTTTCTTCCTTAGGTGTGCCCTTCCTCTAACCCTTCCCTTCCTTCCATGATCAGATCTTACACATTCTTAAGTTCATAAAGACCAGTTTAAATACTGGTCCTTCTGAGAATCCTCCTCTGATTTCCTACAGGAGACCAGCCCCCTTCCCTATCTAAACTTCCACACTGTGGTGAGGAAAATTACTTGTCAGACCAGGATCCATTTCCTCTTCTGATAAGAGCAATTTATTTCCCACTGGAAAACATCTCCCTCACCACCTGATCAGTCTATATAGTTTGAGTAAAGCCAACTCCCTGTTTTTATCCATCCCCCAAGCTCTAGAGATGGGAACTTCATCTCAGTGAGACTCACTCCTAGAATTTTAGTCAAAACTTTAGGAAAAGAGTTCTCTTTATACGGAATTTTCAAAGTGGTAGGAATTTATTATGCTTAGAGCAATCTAGTCACCACAAGAGGTGGGTCTGCCTCAGAATGAGGACCACAGAGAGTCAAATGATGAGAAGAGAAACTTTTTAAGAAGTGTACCTGAATTCAGCCATGTCTGAAGGCAAACTTACCCTGGACTTTTCTATCCCATGAGCCATTACATTATTTTTTTACTTAAAGCTTTATGAATTTCTGTCTCTTGCAACCAAAAGAATAGATACTTTTACCTTGTTTATGGCCTTTCTTATGTTCTATGATTAATGCCCATTTGATCTCTCAAATTGGTCTGGGACTTCTCAGAATCTTCTCATTGCCACTATGACAAATCTTGGCTCATAATGGCTTCCTCATAATTTTTTAAAGAATGAATAAAAGAAATAGCTGATTTATTTTAGCCACTTATGCTGTTGTCATTTAAGTGCCACTCATTTGACAAAATTGGTACTAACTCATTCTTCATGTTCATTTACAGTATACTCAAAGACTCCTTAAACTCCAACTTCACTGATCTTCCTTTCCCTACAAGCAAACCTTGATATGCCATTCCAACATACTCAGAGCTGTCTGTAGTGGCAAATAAGGCCTATGAATGACAAAGCCTCCAAGAATTTCTGGATGGTTAAGAAATAGCTGTGAGACTAAGAGGGTCTTCAGGGGTGGGAATGGTAGGTATAGATGGGAACTCTTGTGAGAAGCTATGTATAATATCTCAGGTGGTTCTGGGGATCAGTAAATTTAGAGTGGATATTTCAGGGTGTTGGTCCTGGTATGGTATGGAAAACCCATAGGCAGGAAGCTGAGGTTACTGCTCAGGTATCCAATGCAAAAAACAAATGTTTTGTTTCCAGTATTCTGTACAATGCTACATGCATTATGGAAGCTTGTTAAACTAGAACCTTAAAAGTTACCCACCAAAAAAGCATATTATCTTAAAATTCTACTTAAAAATCATTAAACTTTTATTAAGTGCACAGTTCAGTGGCAGTAAGTACATTCACATTGTTGTGCAATCATCACCACCATCCATTTCCAGAACTTTTTCACCTTCCTAAATGAAACTCTACCCATTAAACAACAACACCCCATTCCCTTCCTCCCCCCAGTCCCTGGTAACTACTATTCTAACTTACTGTCTTTATGAATTTAACTATTCTAAGCATCTCACATAAATGAAATCATATCATATTTGTCCATAATATCAATGTTTTAAACCAGATTTTGCAATATTAACTGAAATAAATACACTTAAATATACATTTCACACACATAAAAATATCTACACAATGCACATGTGTTCCCCAAACACCACACACATAGGCATTGCTCCCATGTTTCTCCACACAAAAGCCTGTCTCATTCTGACTGAGTACAGGGAAGTGTAGTCAGGTGTTGAATGACCAGTCGTCCTCAGTAGATGCAGGTTAGAATCATCTGAGAAAGTGTTTAAAAGATACTCATCTCAGGACCCCGCCTACACCTGAATTAGCATCTCTGGATAGGGGGGAACGAACCTAGCTTTAGTATTTAAAAAAATCTCCCCAAGTGAGTCTATTGTGCAACCACAGCTGACAACTCTTATTCGAGATAATCCCTGAGGGTCAAGTTAGTACCAGGCTGCTATGGAAAATGATCCTTTTCAGGGTCTGAATCAGCGTCCTTCTTCAGAACACCACCTTCTCAGTCCTAATTTTTAGGTACTTTTCACCCTAACCAGTCCTCCCCAGACCTTTGGCCAGACACAAATATGGACCATAGCCCAGAGTACAAGTAAGGTATGAGAGGCCACTGTCAGGAGCCACTTCTCTGCCCATAGAGACCTTTCAACTCAGAGAAGCCTTGTGGGTTCAGACTCAGTTCCCTCTACCTCCACGTTGGAACCTGTGAACTCCAACCATGAAGCTGAGAAGAAGGAAGGGCAGAACAGCAGCCCCTTTTGTACGCCAGAGCTGAGCAACGAGCAGCGACGCTTCACTGTTCACCAAAGATGCAGCTCTCAAAATTATTCTAAAAATACATGTTTGTGTAAAGCACAATACCTGACTTGTGCTTGTGCTTGGGAGTTGGTTATTTAAAGGAATATTGACAGTGTAAAAAAAACAAAGAATAGTTTATACTACAAACTATTACTTTCCACTTTATTAGTTTTCCATTCTTACCTACCAGCATGATACAGGCTCCATTTGACATTTCAAAATGATTTCCTCAGTATATTCTATGTGTTAGTCATTTGTAAGCCATCTGAGCTCTTAAGACAAGAAGGATGGCCTGAGATGGTAAATAATTCTAACGTCTAAGGGGCTGCCCTGGAGTCCATGTTGATGGCTCAAGCACAAGTCATACTTGTTGTTATTTGTCTCTAACAGTCATTAATTTCTTTGGACAGAAGCAGACCCCTTTTTTCACATGATCCTCATCCTGGGAGTACAAGCTGGGTGGGCATTTGAGACAGGAAGGGCAAGTAAATAAGGGACACTCTGTAGAAACAAGTGTTCATCTTATTGAGAGAGACCATTTTTGTTTTTTTCATTGCAACAATTGGGCTGATGTGTAGTATAGATTTTTCAAAGCCACATTTGGAAGAAAAAGGGGAGTGGACATGGGAACTGGGAATAAAAATAGCATGTGTGTTTACCCAGCATTTTTAGTTACTCTCTTGAACTAAGCATAGGACTGGGAGGAAACAGAAAGTATTTTTGGTAACAGAAGACAAAATTAGGCCCCTTTGGCTCCTGGCCAAGAAAATCCCAAAGGCTGTGGCTGTGCTCAAATACAACCAAAGTCAGGCATGGCCTTGTTTAGTGGTTGGGCACAAAGAACCAGGTAAAGTTTCTTAATGCAGCCAGGTCCACTGTGGGGCATGAGGGGAAAAGCGCTACCTCAGGTTTCCCACTGAGTTTTGCTTTTTGCAATGAGCTCTCATACAGCCTTCCTGAGGCCTACAAAGAGGAAAGAATTTAGCTGACTAAGCAAGTGTTGCCTGGTTCATGCTCCCTGAAATCCTGGTACAGTTTGTACCAAATGTGGGCACTGAGATAAGGCTTCCATGGGGACGAGGTCCTTCCTGGGCTGTTCTGAATGTTCTCAGCTGCTTCTCCTCTGGCAACACCATGCTTGTCCAGGCAGGAAACATGGAAGTGTTGCCTGGGTCCACAAAGGCACTACTATGTTTTCTAGGAGCCCCCCTCAGAAGCAGAGGTCAAGACAGAATTAGACAAAGAAGAGATTTATGAGAGGAAAGCCCTGTGAGGGATAAAGGGGAGGAACAGAAGGTGAAGGGAGCCCCAGAGCATGATGGAAGTTTAATAGTTGGTAAAGAAGAGAAGGAAAGAAGGAGGATTGACAGGAAGTCTCAGGCCATTGCACACCTCTGAGAAAGTCTCGGCTGGGCAGCTGCTGGGCCCCAAAGCAAAGACTGGCTGTTAGAAGAACCTATGTTGGACAAAAACTACCCAACTTTAGAACCCCAGTTATACTTGGTAGCTGGCTGGGGTGTGATCCAGAGGGCAGAGGGCAATCAATTAAATTCCTTGGCAGGGGCCTTGTAAAACTTGATCTGAGCTTGCATTCCAATGGCTGTCAGAGTTTGCTCTTTTGCTCTTTGACATACTTATCAGATGTCTATTTATTAAGCCTCACTCTGGCCAGATATTGAGTTGGTCACTGGGAACACAGATAACAGTAGCTAACAATTCTACAAGGTTTACAATGTGTCAGGCACTGTTCTGAATGATATATTGTCATTGAATCCTTGCAACAACTGTATGAGAGAGGTACAGTCATCATTATGTCTATTGTACAGATTAGAAAATATATATAAAGGTCAAGTATGGGACTTGCTCAAGGTCACATACCAAATAAGTGACCCCAGTAGTGTTACTCTAAAGCCTGTGCCTAAAGCAACCATATTTCACCTAATCTCAGGTGTCATCTATTATAAGACACATCATTATTTTATGTGACCTAAGGGAAAACGCACCGTCAATTAGGTCAATTAACTTCATCATACCATTATTAGTTAGATGCATCCTTAATTTCAGAGATGTGAAAATGTTCTCACAGACTCTACAGTCTTGTAGGGGAGACAGACCTGGACAATTTTCATGTAATGCAGTATCAAGAATAACCAAAGTGGACCACATGCATCGCTTCAGTGAAAGAGAGAAGCATGAATCAGCACTCCTGCCCGAAGTGTCTGAGGAGCCCTCACAGAGGGAGTGGCACCCAGCTGCACCTTAGGGTTTCTCCAAATAGAGAATAGAAGGGTAGAATTGGAAAAATTTGAGTATTTTAGGGGTCATGGTTGATAATGCTACTAATAATATGACAATAGCTGATAGTATATTAAGTGCTCACTATGTGCCAGGCACTGTATTATGGGCTTTTCATGAACCATCCCATTGAATACTCATAGAAATCCTATGAGAAAGCTCTCTTTTTAGGCCCATTTTACAGGGAAAAAACCCAAGTCTCAGGAGAAGGACTGATTTACCTGGCTGGAAGTTTCTAGAAGTGTTGATCCAAGACTAAGACTTCTCAGCCATTTCAACTGTTGAGTTTTTGATGAGTTTAGGTCTGTGCTGGGCATCAAGGGGACTACTGAGTACCAAATGTTGACTGAATGATATATAATGTTGGGTCCCTTCACAGGCCTACCTGGTGTAGTCCCTGTTTTCTCTGATCTCATCTTCTGCCTCCTCCTTCTTGCTCACCATACTTTAGTCATGCTGACCATCTGCCCCTTCCTTAAGAAGGCTGAATTCCTTCCACTTCTGTTTCTCCATACATGTACCTGCCTGAAGCATCCTCTCACCCCCATCCCCTTTCATGTGATTTGTCTTTTCTCTTGCTCTAGGTCTCAGTTTAAATTCTGCCTCCTCTAAGATGTCCTGCCAGATACTCTCAATCATAGAATCTGCTAGTACTCAATATCTGGCCTAGTACTTTTCATAGTGTGTAATTTTGTCCTTTATTAGTTTGAATCACTAGGGGTACAGCCCTTGTTCACTGTTGTGCTCCAGCACTGTATGTGGTGCCCAGAATATAGTAGACACTCCATATTCAAATGGATGAATGGCTTAGCTTAGAATTTAATTATGGAGCCAAGATGTACATCTATGACACAGAAAAATAGATAGCTGCTGAACTGCTCAAAGAATGAAGAGATTGATGTGTGTGGAAACTGTCAAAGAGACATGAGCCTTAAACAAGATGGGCAGAATTCAGAGACATAGAGATTGTCAAGGAGGAAAAACGAGTGGGGGAGAAAATCCAGTCAGTGGGAGGACAATATATAGTTTTCCCTGCAGATTTGAAGCACCTTCACTTTCAATATCTGGAATCACTCTGGTTTTCCTTACTTCCTGGGCTCTCTTTCTACTTATTGGAACATAGGCTAAGGCCATGATACCAGTTGTCCAGGCTTCTCTCCCCAGAGTACTTTGGTGGGCTTCCTTGGGGGACCAAACACAATATTGAGACTGAACTCTCAAATGGCTCTTCAGTCTAGGTATGAGGATGTTTTGGAAAAACCATTATAAATGTTGACCTCAATTTTACTGTGCATCACAGACAAAGCAACTCCCAATGTTCAGGAAGCATTGGCCATGTTTTAGAATCAGATGGCCATGTTTTAGAATCTCTCAAAGGATTTCAAAAATAGAGATAGACCTCACCAATTGCAGTATCTTCTCTCAGCTCTTCCTATTTTCCTTTCTCCAGAAATATAACAGAGAACATCATTTGATTTACTCACTGAATTATGTACTTGCTCAACTTTGAATTTCATGGACTTCCATACCATATATTTTGAAGATCAAGATTTGGTACTATTTTATACACGGTATAAACAGGTTCTGCCTGTTGTTCAATAGACATTTATTTATCTTATTTATCTAGGAGGACATTTATCATATCTATCTTTATAGAATATCAAGTATTGTTTTTATTATTTGTTCACTTTCTCCCATTCTACCCTCATCAAATACACACTCTGAGCTTTTTGAGGGTTTGAGACCAAGTCTTATTATCATTATAACTGTAATGCAGCAAAGAATCTTCAATAAAACAGTTTCTTGGTAAATGTTGAATTAAAATCGAAGAGTACCAAGACCTTCTAGAAGTTCAGCTCTTTGCTCTTTTTAGCAAAGCAAGTTGTCTCAATCCATTTGAGCCCAAGGATATTGCCTGCTAACCATAAAAACCAAAATCAGTGTCCTTCTTGTCAAAGATTATTAAAGAGCAGAAATCTCATTTTAGCTTTAAATGATCTGTGACTTAATTTGGGAAGCCTCTCCTTACCCATGATTGGACACTATTGAGCAAGAATACAGAAGAGTGAACTAAAAAAATAACTTTTTTTCTATAATGAAACAACAATTTTAAAAATATATATAATACTCTTCATTACAGATCTCAGCCCTTTAAGAGGTTTCTAGCTACTTCAGAATTTGAAGGGAATATTAATTGCCACATATTGGCCAAGGATAACAACATGGATAGAGCTAGGAATGAAGTCATTTGGGTATGTGTTTTCTGGAATTCTGTCTCGAATAGTTTTCTTCTTGATGGTATCTCCAACTCTTTAATATGGCTAACAATTCTCAGAGTGACAGAAAGGAGAGAAAAGTAAGGAAGAAAGCATTTGTTGAGGGTGAGTGAGCCTTCACTGATAATGCACGGTGAAGCCTGCTCTGCCAATGAAGCCTTGGCTATAGCATCATCTCCATGATTGACAGTATGTTTTCTCCTTGAATTAGGACACTCTGAACTTAGCTACAGATCAACTTTTTTGGATTCATGCATTATGCACTTAATCTACAAATTACTATTAATTATTTTTTAATCTCTAATAAGCAGTAGGAAGTAGTGGTAACAACCACCACAGCCTTTGTTCACAAAGTTTTCTTTTCATAATCTTCTCACTCAACAGAACCCTGCCAGGTCTTGAAAAGGAATTTTGAATATTCCTAGACTCCAGATTCAAGAACTCATCCACCGAATGATTATTAAGTAAATGTTTGCAGTAATATTACCCACCTTGGATCATTCCTGTCTTTGGTATTTCCCTCTAATTAGAGCTTGATCCCAAGATCAAAAGGAAATGAAAGGTATGATAACCCTTTGTGAGGCCAGATCTGTGGAGCTACAGAGAGACTTGGTAAAGGCTTCCCAACAGCTGGGAACAGTAAGCCAGAGAGTGATGTGGAATTCGTAAACCATATTAGGAGTTTTGGTGCCCTGGAAAAAGCTCCAAAATGTTCCAATCATTAAATTACTCAACTGAAATTATTTTCAGATGAGCAAATTTAGGACAGACATTACTGGCTTTTCAAGCTACATCATATGTTCTGAAAGTAAAATGGAAAACATAAAATATAATGGTCTGTTCTTACTCCACAGACCACCACCTTATGCAGGTGACTCAGATCAATACTAGAAAAGTGGATTCAAAAGAAATCTCCAGTAGGTCTGCCCTAAAAGCCAATAATGTGAATATAGAAACCTTGGACCATTGGTTTAAAGGAGTTTAAACTTTAAATGGTTCTGCCAGTTAGGGTGATTAACTTCAGGACACCTAATGCATGGCAGATGCTACAGATATGTGGATAAATGACACCTGATGAAGAGAATACAATGGTCCCCGTTATCTTAGGTTTTACTGTCCATAGTATCAGTTACCTATACTTGACTGTGATTTGAAAATATTAAATAGAAAATTCCAGAAATAAAAAGTTCAAAAATTTAAATCGTGCACCATTCTGAATAGCATGATGAAATCTCATTCTATCTGTCCCACTCCACCCTGCCTGGGCCCTGAATCACCTCTTTGTCTAATGTATCTGCCTGTTAGTCACTTACTAACCACATGGGTTATCAGATCAGTTAGAGAGAGAGAGAGAGACAGACAGACAGACAGAGAGACGGCGGGGGTGGGGGAGCGGAGAGAGAAAAAGAGAGGGTGGAAGAGAGAGGGAGCACTTTTACGTGACTTTTATTACAGAACACTGTTATAATTGTTCTATTTTTACTCAGTATTGTTAACCTCTTACCATACCTAATTTATAAATTAAACTTTGTCTAGGTATATATGTATAGGAAAAAAATGGTATAAATAGGGGTTGGTATTATCCATGGTTTCAGGCATCTACTAGGGAGTCTTGGAACATATCGTCCATGGATAAGAGGGTCCACTGTAAGGTGGAAACCCTTAAAATTTGGCAGAATAAGACAAAAAAATGTAAGACAAAAACTTGCAGACCAAAGTGTTGACAAATTGGAGAAGAAAATTATAAAAAGGAGTGAGTGGTTAACAAGGTCAAATGCAGTAAGATGCCTCATAATAGGAATAAGTATTAAGTGGATTTAACAGCAAAGTGGTAATCTGGATGCAAATAGTTGAAATTTGCATATAAGACTAATTCAATAGGCAGCCTTTAAAGTTGCCCCTGATTCCTGGCTTTCATGCCCTTGCTAATCCCCTACCATAAGTGTGGGCTGGATTTAGTGACACAACCCTAGTGAATAGAATCTGGGTGAAGTGGTGGATATCACTTCTGATATTAGATAACAAAAGGACTGTGGCTTCTCTCTTGGACTGCCCTCTCATTTTCAAGTTCTTGTTTGCATTTTGTTTTGAAGGAAGCCAGCTGCCACACTGTGAGCTGCCCTATGGAAAGAGTCACATGACAAAAAAAGTCTTAATATTTCTGACCAATAGCAAGTGTAGACCTGAGGCCTTCCAGAAGCCATGTGTATTCAAGCACATCCTTGCAATCATTTACTATATTAGGAATATGTATTAATAGATATGGATATCTTTTACTTATTGCAAGAAGTACTGCTATGTTGTTGCTGAAGATCACATGGTAGCCATTCTCTTACCTAGCAACAAAGAGTGGTAGCTCTTTGCACTTAGGGATGGACGCAAAAGACATCCTTTCTAAATGACTGAACTGAGAAGATAGATGTTTTCTCACATTCAATTTATTCTTTAGTCTTAATTCATGGTGTTGCCTATTGCTTCAATGTCTGTTTAGAAAATTTCAAACCTAATTTGACTAAAGAGACAAAATAGATGATGGAGAGCCAACAAAATATTCCAGAAATTGTGGTCTTTTAAAATTGAATTTGTTTTAAAGTCACTTTCTTTTTTAAGAAAAATACCTGAAGAAAAACATTTTAACAGGATTTACTAACTCAACCATTAGGATATGGTTATTTTGAATTAAGAAATATTATGATATGACAGTTTTGCTCCAATATTCTGAAGCTTTATCAAAACAAAAGATTACTGTTTCTTTTTCTTAAATTACCAAGTGATATACCCAACAGATTAGAGGATTTCTCTATCCCAATTCTCCCCTATCCCAGTGAGGTAAATATGAAAATTTTACAGTATTGTGGAGTAATCTTCAAAATGTAAAATTTTAGTGAAATAACTTTGGGGAGACATTAAAATAATCTCATTATCAATATGGCCATTTCACAATGTCAAGCACTTGGAAGCATACTATTTTTCTTAATATCTCTTTGTTTTTGTGGTCTTTACTCCAAATAAGCAGTCTCCACTAAATAACTCCATGCAAATGTGATTTTCCAGTTTAAATGTAGATGAACAGCAGTCATGAAATCTATGTAACATCCAATGGGCTCCCTGGAATATGTTATAACATAGTGGTTAAGATTACAGGATCTGCTGTTAATATACCATCTACTAGCAGTATGACACAGGAAGAAAAAGCTAATATCTTGACTCTTAGGTTTTTCCTTTGGAGAATATTATTGGATTTAATAATAGTGTTTGTATAAATTAAATTAAATGACATAAATGAAACCCTTAGCAGACTGCTTGGTACAATATCTTATATATTGTTAGTACTGTTATCAAAAGTGGATATTTAAATTAGATCTGAGAAGGTGATCCCATTAATAACATCATAATGTTGACAAAATGTAGATAAGAATTATGCCAAAATTGTTAATATCAGTGGTTCCCAAACATGGCTGCATATCAGAAATCATCTGGAGAAACTTCGCTTTCCTGTGAAGATGGAGTAAGGAGGTCTGGACTTGACTTTAGACTAAACAATTAGAAATCAGATAAAAATGAAACAACTGTTTTCATTCATTGAAAAACAGATAGCACATAACTGTGATTCTTGAGAGAAGGGAAAAAGACAACATGAGCCTTGAAATCTTGTAAATGCTCCAGTCTTCTAACCAAAAGCAATTTATGGACCACTGACACAACAAGAGGGAATCTGAAAACAGTGTGTCAGATTTGTTGAGTGGAAAAAAAAAATGGAGAAAAGAGTTTGGGGAAGCCGAGGTGACTGAATTTGCTGGACAGACTTCTAGAATGGAGAGAATAACATATAAAAATAATTACAAAAATTTATGGAGGGCTTGTCTTGAGTCTTTGCTGAGTACTATGCTGTGTGTACACAAAGTGTGAAATTTCACAAGCTGGGCACAGAATGACCAAGGAATTATAAGCTAAATAATTCTCAAAGCTCACACAGGGAGGGGAGAGGTTTAATCTCTGACTAATCAGACTGATGAATCTTTTTTAATCACCCACAATATTCAATGGAGAGCACAAAAGAGTCACACCATAGAAATGGGGCTTTACCATTTCTGGAGTGAAGAATATCTGGACCCACCTTAGCAAAACTTAAAAATTCCTTCAAAGGCATTAAAAGAATTAGCAAATAAATTAATTGATTGCAACATAGAGTTCAATACTCTTTAAAGAAATACAATAAAATCCAGATACTCAACAAAATAACAATTATAATGTCTAACGCCTAATGAAAAATTGCTAGGTATGTTAAGGAGAAAAATATGATGCATAAGTAGGAGTCAATAGAAACAGATCTGAAAATGACATCGATAAAGAATTGAAATAGAAATTCATATAGAAATAGAGATGAAAAACCATATCTGAAATCTTGAAAAGTTCAATGCATGGTATTAATAGCTAATTAGCCACTATAGAAGAAAAGATTAGTGAACTTGAAGACAGTAGACTCTACCAAAACTGAAGCACAGGGTAAATGAGCAGTTCAAGAGAATGAAAAGACAAGTTACAGATTGAGAAAATATTTGCAAAAGACATATCTGATAAGACTCAAATAAAAAAAAAGAACAACCTGATGATAAAATGGGCAAAAGATATGAACAGACACCCAACAAAGAAAATATGCAAAAAATAAATAAACATATGGAAAAATGCTCAAAATCTTATGTCATTAGGGAATTGCAAATTATAACAACAATGAAACACCACTATAAAATTAAAAAATTAAGTGAAAATAAAAATATCACAATGTGTGGGATGCACCTAAAGCAGTTCTTAGGAAAAAATTTATAACTCTACATGCTTATGTTAGAAAAAAGGAGGGCTCAAAATCAATGATCCACATTTTCATCTTAAAAAAAAACAAGAAAAAGAAAAGTAAATTAAACCTAAAGTAAGTGGAAGAAAGAAGATAATGAAGAACAGAAAACAATGAATTAGAAAATTTAAAAAATAGCAAAAATCAACTATGCAAAAGCTGATTCTTTGAAAAGACTAATGAAACTGGTGAACCTTTAACTAGAATAATTAAAAAAATAAAGAAGATGCAAATGATTAATATCAGAAATGAAAGAAGAAGCATCACTGTAAGTCTTACAGACATTAAAATAATAATAAGGTAATATGATAGACAATTTAATACCAACAAATTAAAAAATTTAGATGAAATGGACAAATATTTTGACTCAAGTTACCAAAACTGACTCAAGAATAAATAGGTGATTCTTGTACAGTCAAGCTAGGAGTGATTCATTGAACTCTATTGAAAACCATTAATTTGGATCAGATTTTAACAAAATATATCAATGGATCAAGATAAGAAATTTGAGCAAAATTAGACTATCCAAATTAAGCCAAACAACCAACCTGTTGAACAATAAAATACATAATTTCAGTGATGGATATATCACTAAACAAATCTCCAAATACTTTTTATTGATTTGACTGAACAAGTTGACTCAGTTGTTTAGGAGTTTTATAAACATATTTTTCAAGATTCACATGTGAAATCACTGTGGGTTGACTACCCAACACCAGCATCCATTCCCAATTCTCTTCTTCTTGCAGCTAAGTAAGGGTGACCATATGCCACTATTCTGGAAAATGAGTTATAAGTAGATATCTTTAAGTGTGGGGTAAACACCTTAATAAAAAGGGATAAATTTCAGCAGCCATCTTGCAAATGAAAAAATTGCAGGTACAGTAGTTGTAATAGCACTGAGCTGTTGAATCAATAATGGCAATAAAAGTTTTCTTCTTGATTTTTTTTTGTTATGTGAGAAAAATCCCTATATATTTAAATACTTGAAGTTCAGGTTTTTTACTTGCAACTAAATATAATCTTAACAGAAGAAGACTAGAACACATTTATATACCCTAAACTAAGGAAGAAACTAAGGCAAAAGGGAGATATTAACTCAGCTCTTCCTTTAACTGGCTATAAAATCTTAGAACCATTCCTTAGCACCAATGAAACTGAGTTTTACATTAATGGATTAACAACAACAACAACAACAACAACAACAACAACAACAACAACAACAGTTATCTAGTGAAGATGGTGCTGAGAGAGAGCACAGATAAGTTTCAGAATCCCTTTTGGGATTCTTCCTATGGAAAGAAGACATTATGCAAATATAGGAAATCTTATACTTTAGAAGGGTTAGATCTAGGCTATGATTCTCCATGTGGCATAATAAAAATTATTAAACATTAGTTTAGCATGAATATAAATAGTCTTGAAATATTTTAGAGTCATATACAGTGAACAGTCAATTCCTAAAGGGCCAGGAAAAGTAAATTAACCACACTTAATGTTTCTCCAACAGAAGCCTGTGACAGTATTTCTTATGAACTTTTTCCCTCTGTGATTCACTTTGCAAGTGAATTCATGATCCATTTTTTAAAATATGTCAAAGAACCAGGGTTCTCTAGAAGAACTCCGTGTTTGGCAGATAATTGTGGTCAAGGTTCAGAGGAGATTTTTACCCATAAATGACTTGTGCTCTATCTGGTCATAAGACAGGGGAGCTCGCAGAATTTCATAAGGGAGCTAATTCCTAGGCAAAACTATTCCCAACCAGCTGGTCTTATGAACAAATATAACAAGACACGGTACCACTTTTAGTTGAAAAGAAGGGGAAATGAGATCGAAATCTACACAGCCATGGTCCTTATCTTTCTTTTTCAACCATGGAGCTCTGTTAGCTCAATGTTCTGGGTTTTTTATTATTATTATTTTTTTGCATGTAAAGGACTCTGGCATTACCCACCTCCACCACTTACCAGCTGGCTTTGTTGACATTGGGAAGTAACTTAAACAAGCTGTGCTCAATTTACTCATGTAAAATAAAGATGATAATAGCCCCTCCTTAATAATAACAAAATAATAACAACAATAATAAAACATCGCGAGCTTAATGCATACAGAACACTATTTTAAGCACATTAAATATGTTAAACTCATTTAATCTTTACAACTCTGTGACAGACTCTTATTATTACTGTGTTTTTAGATGAAGAAATTGAAGAAACAGTAAGAACCTTTTCTGAGCTTACACAGCTGGTATGAATCAGAAATTAGATAGAGGGTTATTGTCAGGAGTGAATGAGGTAATGTATGTATGTATGTATGTAAGTATGTATGTATGTATGTATGTATGTATGTATGTATGTATGTAAAGCCCCACCTGGCACCTAGTGGGTATGTGCTATAATAAATGCTAGTTGCTATTTCTAGGCCACCTTCTGCCCATATGTCACATGAAACAACTATAGATATCTATTAGAAGTCATGAGTAGGGATAGTAGTACAAATAAGAGCACTGAATCTTTCTATTGAAAACAAGTTAGTGGGATAGTAACTTGCAAAAGTAAGACAGGTATAGGTTTTTCTAGAAAACCATTGAGGATAGGCAGCCAGCACAAGCCAGATATGGAGCCACTATTCCTCAGGAAAGGAACACAGAGTTTTCACAATGACAGCGGGAGTATTGTAAAAGGGAGTAACCCTGCAAGAGGCACTTTCCCACTCCTTTTAAAAATAATTTATAGTGGTCCAATCCTTTTGTTTTTCTATTTCATAACTAGAGAGTCATTGGCTATCTTTGCCCCACAGATAATCCCACTCTATTAATATGGACTCAGAACATTTTTTTTCATTCCCCAAGATATACTTAATGCTAATTCTACTCTTGATTTCATCTTTTGCCAAGATGAATTTTATTCATCTGTACTTGTATTGCCTCCAACCCTGTTTAAAAACTTTTAGAGTTCTCAAAGATGTTTCTTGCAATCAAAAAGACTTATTCCTTAATATAAATTCCATAGAAATAATTTTAAGGTCTTCCTTTTTTCCTTTTTTGTCCTTCTTTCCTTTCTTCCTTCCTTCTTCCTTCCTTCCTTCCTTCCTTCCTTCCTTCCTTCCTTCCTTCCTTCCTCCCTTCCTTCCTTCCCTTTCTTTCTCTCTCTGTCTCTCCCTCTGTCTCTTTCTGTCTTTCTCTCTGCCTCTTCTCTCCCCCTCTCCATTCTTTACCCCTCTCTCTCTCACTTTCCAGCACTGCTTTCTGTTCTGATAATTTTAAGAAATGAAAACTTTGGGGACTGCCTTGTGATTTGTTATGTCCTCAGAGAGATTACTCCTTACTTTCACAGAGGCTTTCCTCCTCCAACCAAGTTTAACCCCCTACCCATATCCTTGATTCCATCCTCTCCTTTCCCCTTGAATCTGCTCTTTCTCTTGTTTTCCACCATCATCTCCCTCCCTCCCTCTCCTATGTCCTCCTTTTCCACAATCTCACTGACTCCCTTTCTCTTCTAGTCTAGTTAATACCTTTAGCTTTCTTCGTGTTTCCTTCCTGCATTGGTCATTTCTCTACAACAAGTGGCATCACTTATAGTTTCAGCTTTGCCACTGCCTTGGTCCTGTTGTCCACTAAAAATATCTTCACTTTGGCAACCAAGGACCTCCTATTTTTCAAAGTCAATGACCTTTCTCTGGTTTTGTCTTTCTTAATCTCTGGGAGAATTTGGTACTGTTGGCCCACTTCATTCTTTCTAAAATTCTTCTTGCTTCTTGAAAGAGGTGTTTTTTCCAGGCAGCTATCCTTGATTTCTCCAAATAATATGTGACAGCCTCCTCTTTGCAGTTGTATGTATCTATGTCATATCTGTTCTCATAGATTATAAATTCCTTGAGGGCAGTGATCTTGTTTTTATACTTCTCTCCACACACATACTTCACTCATTAAGTACAGATATAAACATTGTCTCAAAATGTCAGGATGTAGGCTGAGTGTGGCTTAAAATGAATTTAATTGTGATTTTTTAAAAAAAATTTGAGTTAATAAGCATTTAAAATTGGGATATTTCACATTAAAAATTCAGATGTATGGGTCATTTTCTTTGATAAATCTGAATTAATCTGATCTGGTTTCCTACTCTTACATGGTAACAGTTAGTGTAACCTGTGCATCCATTGTCCTCTTGGGTGAGAAAATGTGTCTCAGTTTTCTACTTCACTCATTGACATTTCCTTGACAGTCCCTCTAGGTACTTTTGTTTCGTGGGCTCTTGATAAATGAAGCAAAACAATTGGATTAAGAGAGCATGGACCTTTTAGGTTGTCCATCAGGTTTCCTGTCAGCTTTGTATCTGGCTACCTTTAAGAATTTTACGGGAGTGAAAAATTGGAAATCTCTCTGGGTTCCCTGTAAGTGGCTTGCATTGGGACACAACGCTTCCTCCATGAAGCTTTCTATTGGGTTAACTCAGAACATAACCCCTCCACAAACTCAGAAGACTGCCCAGTCAGCAACCAAGAAGGCAGTACACAAAGAGCTTTCAGCAGTGTTTACTCCCAAGGATGTCTTCTGCTGCTCCCATGAACATTATCCGCTCCTATAACCAAGCAGCACATCTTGCTCCCATCTATCTGAGAAGGTGGTTGCTCCCCCAATGAGATAACCCCTCACTCTGCTTCTGTGCATAAAAACTGCTTGCTTTTGGTCAGTAGCTTTATTCCTACAGCTTTGGCCAACTACTGCTGAAGCTTCCCTGTCTTGTGAGTAACAAATGGCATTTCTTACCCCTCCTCCTGGTGGTTCTCTGGGACACACACACACACACACACACACAACACACACAACACAACACACCAGTCAGCTTTGGCTATATATATATGGTTTAACTTTGGCTGTTCTGTCAGTGTCCCTCCTGTACATATCCTCAATGTATCCTGGGGTCTATTCTCCTTCATTCACATGCAGGTGAACTTTTAGTTGGTGAGCAGTGGAAGAAGAAGAGGTTGGAAGAGAGGATTTGGTATCTGTCCCCCTCGGGCTGGCCCTATGGACTGAGTGTGCCCTGTGGTGAAGAGGAAGAGCCTGAAGCTTACACATTGTCTGGAGGGGCTCTGAGTAGACCTGCCCAGATTCCCCCAGAGATTAGGAGTGCCCAGAGTTGCAAAAAAGTCCCTTCTGGCCTTTGCAAAGATATTCTGCACTTCTTTTCAACCAGAAGCTTAGAAGATTGAGGGAGATAGTACTCTTGGCCTGGGTGGTGGCCTTCTCATAATGAGCTGTGACTATTACAAGGCTTGCCACACTGAAAGCAATGTGGATGACAGGGAGCAGAAAAGAAAGAATAGAGCAAGTATGCACATTAACAAACTGGTTGTAGGCCACTTGTGAAGCACTTTCTGGGGGAATCGGAGTAAATGGTGGATACTTTACTTGCATCTTACCATTACACAGATGGGCCTACCAAGTTATTAGACATTCATTCAAAGGTATTTGTGTTTACATCTCTATTCAATGGAAGGTAAAGCTGGCCTCTTTAGCAAAAAGGCCTAAATAACAGTGATTTAAAATGAAAAGTTGACTTCTCTCTTAGGTAAATTCCAGGGATGGTCCAGGGCTGATATAGTAGCTCCATAATCATCAAGGTCCTGGCTTCTCCTATATTGTTGCTTTGACATCCTTAATATGTGGTTTCCACTGTTAGATTCTAAATAGTGCTTCCAGCTTCTGCCATCTCCATTCCAAGAAGCAGGAAGGAAATGAAAGGAAAAAAAGTGGGGGCATCACTTATTTTTAAAGGCACAATAGAAAAATTGCACAGATCACTTCTCCTTATATTCCATTGGCTGGAACTCTGTAACAGAGCCACCCCTAGCTACAGGACTGACTGGGATTACAGTGTTTAGCTTAGTTATTATACATCTACTTAAAAATTATATCACTTTTGAAGATGAGGAGAATGAATATTTGATTTTAATTAGCAGTCTCTTCCACAACAGCTGTCTCCACTATATTGGAAGCTCACTAAAGAACAGGTCTTTGACAACCCCAATTCTACCAAGCACAGCATTAATGTGTATGCATAGTCGATGGCTCATAAACAGAACTGCCATGAAATCCTGCCCTTGCCATCCTGATCACAATGGGCTAGTCATGAAGTTCATGTGCAGACTAGCCATGGAAGCAGACCCTCACAGAATCAATGTCTTTCCAGCTATATGTGTTTAAGCAAGTCATCCTTGACCTGAGTCTCCTTATTAGCAGGAATAATAATACTTGCTGCTATGGTGTTGTGAGGATTAAAGGTAAGTTCAGTGTCTGAAACTCAGTCAGCACTCAATAAAAGTTTTAAGAAATTAGAATAGAAACAAGAGGGCAAATGAGTGTGGGGCTTGTGTTGTATGCACCACTCAGCCAAAGACCAACATAAGGATTGGGCTAAGTAGAATAAGTATTTATTAGATAATTTCAAGTCCTGGAGACACAGACAAGCTATTGCTCAAAGGTCTGGCTCCCTGGGTATCTGGGAAGCACAGATTACATAGGGAAATCAGCTGTCATGGAAACTAAGGGAGTTGGTGTCACGGTGTTACTGACAGGATGATTAAAGGGAGCTGAGGTAGTCGACCATTGTGTCTGGTTCTGGAATCAGCCATGGCACCATTCTATCTGATCACATGGCCTTCTACCTCGATGGAGCTGGGGCTGAAACAGATCTAAAGCCAAGATGTTATCCTTAGTCTAAAGTCTAATCGAAACCTCTTTGTCCTCATGATTATAGACTGGAGGCTCAGTTAATCATGTCCTAAAGCTTAATGATTCAAGGAACAGGCATACAGAGGACAAAGATGGTGGGGGGGGGGGGAAGCAAATGAGTCATCAAGCCATTATCTGGGCAAAACCAACTTGAAACAAGAGAAAAACTATATTAAAGAAATGAAGTTTGTGTACAGTTACAAGCTATAGAGTAAGAAGAAGTGAAGCCGGGAACACTGTGAAGCTTATTGTATCAAGTTCTTCCTCAGAATTACAAGTAGACCATCCAATGACAACATAGGGAGGGACCCATGTGAAATGCCCCAGTGCACACAGCTTCTGGTGAGGACAACAGAATAGCTCTGGGTAGGTACGTTCTTGCTTGTGGAAACCCAATTTATGATTATCTTTATAAACAACCAAAGAGAAACCTTAGCAAGTAACACTAGGAGACTAAGAGTTTAAATTTCTGCACTGATTTTTGAGTTTTCTCAGCATGGCTCCTTAGACAGGTACCAAGATTGGTACTGGGAATGTCTTCTCTCACAGCCTCAGGGTACTAGTGGAGAGCATAAAGCTTTTCCATTGAAGGTAAATGTAATGCAGAATTCTAACCCCAGGGGCGGTTTGGCTACCAGGCTCATTGCTTGAGGGTTTCCATTCTGCTCTAAAGGGCTTCTTCTGTTTCCAAATAATACAGATTCTGAGCTCCAGGGCTGAACTTTGCTTGGAAACTCTCAAGGCAGTTGGCTCCTTTCTTTCCCTCTGGACCTCCTTCAAAATCACTCAGTTATTGTACCAACCATGCAAGCCACCATTCTCCAAGGTGTTGCCAAACATTTTTAAAAGCACATGGTCCCAGTAAATCACCTGCAGGAACAAGAGCCATATTGACAAATATAGTGACATGGGAAGAACATGAATTTAGAATCAGACAGACTTTAGGTCAAGCCCCAGCTTTACCACTTAGCTGGGAGGATTTGGGCAAATCCTATAACTTTGAAAAGACTCAATTTTCCCATCTACAAAAATAAATGTAAATGCATGCCTCAGGGGGATTCTGAAAGAATGAAAAACACTAAAATCACCTATCAGAAAAGCACCTTGTACATGAAAAACTGCAAAAATGTTATTTTACATATTATGAAATTGGTCAAAGTCCCTTTAGTGGGTCTACAGGGACTTCCACACACATATCCCACCTCCAATCCCAAAAGCCAGAATGTTGTGGTGCCCTGGCTGCTTAGGATGCCCTGCTCCAGATCCCTCCTCTTTCTGATAAGGAATATTTGAAGAGATTTACACTAGCTCCCTTGTGATGTCCAGCCCCTATGAGGGTCTCGATCTTTGCTTTGATAGCTCTTCTTCCTGCTGTGAATGGCCCATTCTCAGATTAGTTAGTAGATTAGAACTAGGCATTAGAGTCAAAGAGATCTCACTTTCAACTCTGTTCTCCACTCCTGAATGAGTTACTTTGCTGTCTGAGCCTCAATTTCCAAGTAGGGAAAAGTAATAACAATGTATCAGAATGTTTTTGGCTATAAATAGGAAAACAATCTAACATTAAGGAAGCCGGTCTTTCCTTCTCTCAGCTTTGCCATGTTCACGGTGGTTGTTAGGTCGCTACTCAGACATGAGTGACAGGGGAACAAAGGAATGGAGGCCCAGCCCAGAGATCTCTTAAAGAACACATCATTGCATCCCAGGGAACAAAGGAGAGAGGGACACAACCAATAGCTGGTTTAATCTGGCCACAGATGCTTATGCAAAAGGTACTACCCTAACCTGCCCACAAACTCAGCCTCATTATACTATTATTATAATACCGTGTTTATCCCTAGAAGTCCATGAATCTAATTATAACAGACTGAATTCTAGGTAAGCACATGCACACTACGCAGAGTTATATAGAAGCCAAGTGTCGATCAAAATGACCTCCCTGCAATCACCTAAGAACACCTTGTAACCACCCTCGTGGCCTTAATATAATACAGACCTTCTCACTTCTGCCTTGTTACAGCTCTCTTGGCTGAAAACCCACACATCCCTTGGGGATACTCTGTTTTTTTATTTTTTATCTTTTCACTCCCAAATTCCACAGGGCTGCAGTCTCCCTTAGTGTGGCTCATCTCCTTGAAAATGTAAATCTTACCTTTTCCATATCTCACTGACCTGTAATTCTTTGCTGCATCAATGGGGAGGAACTGAGAAAAAATGCTAATTGCACTGTGTGTCCTTTATCCTCCCATGTTGTTGGGGCAACACTGGAGTTCAAAAATTACTCCAAATGGTAACAGTTCTGCCAAAACTGTTAGTTATATGACTGCAGCTAATTAAGCATCAAAGATTAAGGAGAATTTTCTAAGTTTCCCCAGGAGTGGTCTCCTCTCACTCACTTTCCAGATAAGAGGTACACATGGCCATTCCTGAATCAACCACTGGAAAGGGGAAAATTACCCAGAGATAAATCAAGCCATCACTGGAGTGGGAATGCATTTGGTTTCCCAGGGTTGCACTGGGGAAGAACAAAACTGTGATTCAGTTCGAAGGAAAACTGGATGCTGAGTGGGCAACCAAGAGTTTCCTTTGTCAGGACTCCATCAGGGTGGTATGAGTGTTAAAGGAAATATGGTAATGAAAAGGAAAACTCTTATTCTCTTTACTCACTACTCACTGAGCACTTCTATACTGTGAGTGGAGTGGGGGTTTCCCACACCAAGTAGTTCTCTAATTCTCTGTGACACCAACTGGATGTCCTGCAAATTTAATTCAGTTCTGACCCTATTTACCTGGAGATAACACAGATTAAAGACTCAATCCCATAAGACTGCCTTTAACCACTTTAGATGCCAATCTCAGGTGCCTCCGACCTGCTGGCTATAAATTGGAAATTCCTACAACCACCTCCTTGGGTTTGAGGATTTGCTAAAGTAGCTCACAGAAGACAAGAACATAGCTTACTTATAATATTTTTGGCTTGCTATAAAATGAAACATCTCAGGAACAGCCTGATGAAAGAGATGAATAGGGTAAGATATGGGAGAAGGAATATGGAGCTCCCATTTCCTCTCAGAGCTCATGACCCTCTTAACACCTTCATGCATTCAGAAACCTGGAAGGTCTCTGAACTTCATACTTTAGGAATTTTTATGGAGGGTTCATTTACATAGGCATCGTTGATTAAATCATTGGCCATTGGTGATTAAACTCAATCTCCAGCCCCTCTTCCCTACCAGGAAGTAGGGGTGGGACTGAAAATTCCAACCCTCTAATCGCTTTTTCCTCTAACAACCTGCCCACTTCCTAGGAACTTTCCAAAAGTTACCTCATTAACATAAGCTCAGGTATGGTTGAAAGGGGCCTGTTATGACCAATAAGACTCTCCTTTAGCTTTCATCACTCTTATCACTTAAAAAATTACAAGAGTTTTGGGAGCTACAGTAGTTCCCCTCTTATTTGTGGTTTCGCTTTCCACAGTTTGTTACCAGTGGTCTACATTGATCCAAAAATATTACAAGAAAAATTCTAGAAATAAATAATTATGTTTTAAATTGTGGGCCATTCTGAGTAGCATGATGAAATCTTAACCAACCTGTCTCTATCCTGCCTTGACTTTAATCATCCTTTTGTCCAGTGTATTCATGCTGTATATGCTCCTGATTGGTAATTTAGTAGCTATTTAGGTTATCAGATGGACTGTTGTGGTACCATAGTGGTTGTGTAACAGTGAAATGGTAGGTTTCTAAGACCCCATCTTGTTTAAGCCTGCTTGTCCCATGGATTTCAGGCTAATAGCCTCTGCTTAGTCTTGTATGTAGACATACTAGCTTTTAGAGGAATTCTGCTTGCGACTTAAGGAGATAAGGGAAGTATGTGTTGTTCATCAAAGATTTGCAGGAACCTCATGACCAGAATCACAGCAACTAACACAATCTTCCTTGGACCCCTATTGGTGCCCAGATATCTGTGGTGGTCAACATCATTTGCCTCTTCTGTTTCCTCTTCCCTTAACATAAAATGAGCCTGAACTCTGTACTTTATTTAAATGGATTTGAGGTACCCCTAGAGCTCTCATTTTCTCAGTTGGCACTTCTCGATTTAAACTTTTTCTTACTTCAAACTCTAACATTTTTAGTTTTAGCCTTTTGAAATATTGAACATATGAACTTTGGACCAGTAATGTCAGTGCTGAACTGATTGAAAGGGAAGGTTCAATGGTGAGACGCCCAGTTGAAGAATGCACAAGAGGCTGACAGGAGAATGAAACGGCAGGCACCAACTTTATTGTGAGAAGCACACTTCTATTGGGGGGAGTGAAGCTGTATTGCAGGGAGTGGGCTTCTGCTTCTGCTCTTCTTCTGCTCCCCTTCTTGTGCTCTCCTTCTGCCCCCCAGGGGACTGCATGGCTCCACACAGATGAGAGTACAATAGTGGGATTCATCCACACATGTGATACAATAAGCTAAATTATGTTTACATATTTTAGGCACAAGTGCCCTACTACACTAATGTAACATCCCTATTCCTAGCCTCAAGCCTGGATCACAGCCAGACCTTGGACCAGCCAGGCCTAGAGCCCACAAGTAACAATTGTGTTCAAGTAGCCCATATTTTACTTAATAATGGCTGCAAAGTATAAGATTAGTGATTCTGGCAATTCAGATATGCCAAAGAGAAGCCATATCGGGCTTCCTATAAGTGAAAAGGTATGTGTATATGTATATGAAAAAAACACAGTATATATAGGGTTAAGTACTACTCACAGTTTCAGTCATCCACTAGGGATCTTGAAACATAACCCCCATGGATAAGGGGGAACTACTTTATGTACCAGGAATGGAACAAAGACCAAATATATAATTATTACAACATCACAATATTACAGGTATTAAGTGCACAATAAATGATACCCATTAGTATTATTGTTCTCTTTTTTCATTTTCACATCAAATTCTTTATCCTGGACCTAGCTGCCTCAAAACCCAGATGTGTGATTATAGGGACAGACAAAAAAAAAAAAAGTGGCAGTTTCTGGTATCATGTAGAACCATGAGGACAAGACACTTAAGCAGAAGAACTGTAAGAGCAACACTGGTCACAGGTCTAATGGGCCTCTTGCAGTGGTTGCTATATTTGTGGAGCAAAGAGCCTGGCAGAAGTCCTCAAAGGTTGTTCTTGGCCCAGGAACTGGTGAGCTCGCTGCCTTCATCACTACCCCCAAGGCCCTCTCTTCTCTTTATTTGTAATTCTCTCTAGCAAGTAAATTTTTTGGCAGAGTTATCCTGAGTAAAATTGCGAGTGCATTAGAAATAATATTTTGAAAATATTAATCTGATATAGTTTTCATTTGCTTATAGTGCTTGAGTCATAAGTCTGAATATTAGGCTTATTACTCAGAGAAAGAGGGTGGTTGCCTCTAAAAAGAGCAAAAATACAGTTTTTCATAGTCCATTCTTGGATATGGGTTTCCACATTAGAACATTCCAAAGTATAGATTGGGTTATTTTTTATAAGGTTATCTGGCTCAACTGCCTGCTGTTACTAAGACATATTCCTCATGTTTCCCATTTGGAGGGAAACAGCATCATATAATAACTCTGTGATGAGGGTCCTCTTCTTCACCTTCTTCACCCACACTAGATTACTTCATCCTTTTCTCCAGTCTCATTGCTCTTGCTGTACTATTCATCCATTTGTCTTTGCTTTCTCTTTGCATACCATTTTTACATCCTTCCTTCAAGATGTAGCTCAAAATTCATCTTCAGGAAAATTTTCTTGAATAGCATTGGATTATACCAATGCTATTGGTATAATAGCATTGGTATAATCCAATGCTATTATCTGAATCACCTGAATAAATTTGAAGATCTAATTGGCTTTATTAAGTGATTCATGAATCAGGAAAATCTCATCTTGCAATGAGATGGGTATTCTGAGGGGCTATATAAAATGAAAGGTTTTTATAGGCAAAGGGGATGGGGCAAGAAGCTATTAGCAAAAAAAAAAAAAAAAAAAAGTGAAAGAATTGTTTCAGTCTAGGACTGAAGGGAAGGGAACAGCAGTGATTTATCATTCAAATTACCTCACTAATGCTATTCAGGAAATTTCTGATAGACTGTTAAGATTACATTCTTGGGAGATATTGAATACTGCAATTTAGTTTGGGTTTGCTGTAGAATGACTCCATTTTTTTGTCTGTTACTCTTTTAAAAAATTATTTAAACAGGAGTTATCTGTATATTACTTCATATTTAGGGAGATGTTTAAAAAGAAATGTTAGTATTAGTTGTTTAGTTCTGCAATAGGTATCCTTTTCAAGGACAACAATATAGTTATTGTTGTGATATGGAGAAAAAATGTAGGTTCATTCCAACTTTATTAATTGGACATTTCATTTTTAAATGGTTGTTATTTTAGTGGGTACAGCAATATCAGGTGACAAAGATGGAACTGTTCAGAAATTTGCTGCTTTCTTTTGAAATGTAGCAAAAACAAACCAACCAACTAATCAACAAAAATTTCAACAAGATTTGTTGCTTCCAGTTGTTCCCCTGTGGACAGGTCATGTTAAGGGTGGAAATTTTTCAAAGTGAGCCAACTAGCTAAGTCAGCTACAGTGAAGAAATATCTTTAGATACCAGAAATGTCCTACTTGCTTGGGTGTGGGTTTAGGAAATGTATTGTATAGGATATGAAGATGGCCAGTGTCTGCTTCTGTAATCTGCTCACTTATTAACCAGAGTGTAGTATGCGTTAATGGTCGACTTCTGCTTCTGTAAACTGCTTACTTGTTTAATGTAGTTTTGGGTTTTAATGAGCTGCCTCCCTTGAGAATTGTAAGAGTGAAGACTTCCCAGTAAATCAGTAACAAGGAGGTGATTCCTCGAGGCACCTAAGTCCCAGGAAGAGGCACAACATTCCAAGATACAGATAACAAGACTGTCTACCAGGCTATGTTTGACCTAGCAATTCCCCAGATACATTTATCTTTTAAAGGACATTAACGGTTAACTTCTGCTTTCTGTAATTTCCTTACTCTCTCTTTGTTCTAAGATGTAGTCAGAGGCTTCATAAACTGCCTCAAACAAAGACCCCAGGCTGATCTCCTCTAACCCTGCATGGTAAAGAATCATAATTAATCTCAATTGGCTCCGTGGGTCTTAGATTTGAACACACCACAACAGTCACTCCAAGCCTTTGCAGTTTTCAACACAGATATCACATCCCCATCAGTGTTCTGAAATTGTGTAAGACCATCAGTAGTATTGGTTATGGAGGTAATAATTTTCTTTGTTAATCTAATTATATGGTTAAGAGCAAATCCTCATATCTGGAAAAAAAAAAAAAAAGCAGTGTATTGTAGGCAATGCAGCATCTAGAATGGATTTTTCTTGGTCCCAAAAATTCTTGTCACAGATTCATTAGCTTCCATTTGGTGCCCACTTAGACATAGTTAATGAACTTATACTTAATAAATATCACACACACACACACACACACACACAACACACACCACACCAAATATCCCATTCTCTTGATCTTACCAATAGTCTGAAAAATATACAGAGATTCCATAAAATTAAAAGAAGACACTCTATTTCTAAAGCTAACACTAACTATGTATTGCATTAATTGGGTTAATTCACAGGATTTATTCACCAATCCAAAACCCCAAAAGGGTACCTGTAAACAACTGAGATTATGAGATATCAAAGTTATCAAATAACAGAATTTTGACTGAGGTTTGATTGTGCTTCCTTTCCAGACATTACAAATTTGACTAGCATTTCTGGATTGGATCCCTTCTTTAGACAGACCATCAGCCATGGAATAGGATTTTCCAAACCTTTGCTCATCTGCTGAGACTTTTTGCCAAATTCTTTACAGAGATATGTCTTTCTTCAATTTTACCATTTGAAGTTTCTTTTTCTGTATACCTTCTATGATGAAGTACCCTTTTAAAATTTTTCTGTAATGTTTTCCATTTCTTTCCTAAACATTTAATGTAATTAATAATCAATAACTTCCTGTCAGCTGAGTCAGTGATTATTTCATCCCTTCAATATGAACTCTCTTAGAAGTAGTTAAATCTTAAGATATTACACCATGAATAATTCAGTGGAACTTAATCCTTTTGTTGAATATATATGAGCATGCTTAACAAGAGAATAAAACAAATAATTTCATCCACTCTCCTTCCAAGATCCACATCCTGGTCCTCAGTCAAGTGACCTCTCCTCTTATCTAACCTCTACTGAAGGAGAGAAGATTGTGTAGTGACATCTGGTATAAGTTTCTTGTTTGCAAGTTTTCTTAAACTTCCCGAATGAAATGCTGACTCATTGTTAGAAATAATCAGTATTTTAGATCTAAGTTTCCTGGGATTCAATACACAGGCAGAGATTGGTTGGTGGTGGGGGGGGGGGGATGTTTAATTTTTTTGTACTGACGTCTCAGAAATGGGACCTAAAGAAATGACCGAAGCAGCAGCGGAATACTTTTTAGACAAGAAACAATAAATTTGTGAGAAACTGGCAGGACAGAGAAACTTAGGCTTGCATACTTAATTAGAAAAGAATCTAAGCAGAGTTTGGGCTTAGGGTAGCAAACTAGTAAAGAAGTAACAAGGTTTGTTTGTATAGATTTATCTGCCCTGAATTCCCTATCATTGTTGATAAGGATGTCTCTCTATTTTGTTGGGTACCTTTCACATGGAAGATTAATTTCCTTAATTTTAGAGGGCCAGAGATAGAGAGGAGGGTCAGAGTGTTCTTACTATTTCTCAAGTAACTTTAATTCAAAATAATGAATATGCCACTTTGTCATAATTTGAGATGACTTGTCTACAAATAACTGACACCATCTGAGATTGCAGTAGAAATCTGAGACAGAAATATGGAATTATTTGGAAAATAATTCCCCAATCCAAATTGTATTCTTCTGTTATTCTTTCTTAAAGTACACTCTCCTTTTTTTTTATCAGAGAATTTATAATAATTTTAATAATGTGTTTGAGTCCTTATTTGTTAATGTTCATCCCCTTTCCGAAGTTCAAGAGAGAATAAACCATATACTTTACATTTATTATTGTTTTTAAAGTATTGTTTATCTATATAAAAATACACAAATCTTAAGTACACAGGTTGATGAATTTTTATGCGCATATACACCTTTATATCTACCACTAGGTTAAGGTAAAGGCTGTTTTCCCCACTCCAGAAAGTTCTTTTATGTGAATTCTCAATCAGTATTCCTGACTCCAGAGGTAATTACTATTCTGACTCAAAGATTAATTTTGCCTGTTCTTGAACTTCATGTAAATAGAAACACATTATGTGTATTCTTTTATGTCTGGCTTTTTTTTATCACTTATAAGTGTTATTGAAAATTATTCATATTTTCTATGTCTCTAGCTTTTTTTCCTACTAATGTATAGTATTCAATTATATGAATATAAAACAATTTATTTACCATTCTGTTGATAAAAATTTGACTCATTTCTAGTTTTAGCAACAATGAATACACATTTATTTCTTTGGGGTCTATACTTAAGATAGAAATGCTGTGTTTTGGGACAGACATATGTTTAATCTTAATATATACTTCTAAGCAGTTTTTCAAGATAGTTTATCATTATATCTTTCCCATCAGTGATTGAGAGTTCTAGTTGCTCCACATCCCTGCCAGCACTTGATGTTGTCAGCCTTTATGGTTTTAGCCATTCTGTTCAGTGTGTTGTGGTATCTCATTGTGGTTTCAATTTGTATTTCCCTGATGAGTAATTATGTTGAATGAAAAATTTCTCTCAACACGATACTTTTCCCCCACAATTTGTAAACAAAACTATATGTTGGTGAAGCAGAAGTTAGTATGGCTAATATAAATGCAGATATAATAGAGATTATATTTCTTATGTTCTGCTGACCTGGTTGTTTACAAGAGTTCTTTATTCACTCTAAAAGCAAAAAAGTTCTATTAGAAGTTTTGCCTTTAATTTCTGTGACATAAAGAGAAAAAATATCTCACTAGATGGGATTTTCCTTGCGCCATTATATCTGAAAGTTTCATTCCACTGAGAGCTTTTGTTGGGCACTACACACTGGGCTGAGTAGTGTCCTCCCAAAATTTATGTTAACCTGGAACATCAGAATGTGACTTTATTTGAAAATACTCTTTGATGATATAGTCAAGTTAAAATGCGGTCACACTGGATTAGGGTGGATCCTAAATCCAATGATGGTTTATAGAAGGTCAATATGGAGACAAAGAGGCACATACAGAGTAAAAAGGCCATATGAAGATGGAGGCAGAGATTGAAGTGATGCAGCTACAAGTCAAGGACCACTAAGGATTCCTGGAACTATTTCATTCAGAAGCTGGAAAGAGGCAAAGAAGATTCTTTCCTAGAGCATTGAAGGGATCATAGCCCTGCTAACACCTTGATTTCAGACTTGTAGCCTTCTAACTATAGAATTTAATTTCTGTTATCTTAAGTCAATGAGTTTGTGCTAATTTGTTATGGCAGTCCTACAAAACTACTATAGATGGCTTAATGGAGAATTCTGAATAAGATAATGAAGCAATGGGTCAGCTAAGAATTCTTCAAAGTACCACACTTGTGGTGCATTGGTGTAGAAGTTCTACAGTGAAAATATCAATGCTTCAGGTGAGATTTTCTTTTTTGGTTAAATTCAATGTGATGGTACTGATGAGAAGTATATCCCTGATGTTTCAAGGATTAGGTCAAACAATTTTCTGAGATTCATGGGCTCTTAGGAGCTAAGTAGTGGTTGAAGACTTTGTGTTTCATTTGCCTCAAAGTAGAATGAAAGTCTCTCAATATAAGCAAGCTCAATGCCTGGACAAACACACAAAAACATGGCAATAAATATTGCTAATAAACTTTGTAGTAGATGGGCTTTTCATTGTCAAGTGGCAAAAACCAACTGAGACTTACCTTTTAAGGGCTCATATAACTGTGAAGGCTGGGACAAAGCTTGTTTTCTGGCAGGAACTAATTCCAGGGGCTTATAAGAACTCTCAGGGCACCATTTCCATTTCTTAGCTCAATATTGGCTTTGTTCTTGGGTAGTAGTTAATCTGCCTCTTTTTGTAAAGGCAGGAGAACCACAACAGATCTAAGCTTACATAATTCTCACAGTTAGATCCTAATGGAAGAAAAAAAAAGGTTTCTTTCTTGCTAGTTTCAGAAAAAAGTTAGTTTAAAGCTATGATTTGGATTCTGGGAAACATGGCAGAGTGAGAGATTGTCTCAGATCTCTCCCCTTGAAACAGCAATAAGCTGAACATCTAAAATGCAACAAAAACACCCAAACTGCACACAGCACGTCTGAGTGTGAATCTGCACATAAGAGCTACCACAGGTCAAACCAGGTCGGTGGACTGGTAGAAATAAAGAAGCTGCCTCTCACAGCCAGAGCTCCGTTAGTGATGAGAGGAGAGGGGAGAAGGTGTGGTGACTTCCTGAACAACCCTGACTGGAAGTGTTGTGAGTTCACGTAGCTGCAGCAGGACCAGGTCATCAGGGCAGAAAGCAAAGAAGAGGGACGGATTTGCAGAGAAACAATAGTTTTTTTTTACCAGCCGCAGTTGCAAATCCAAGGCTGAGCTGCAGCTCCATCCCCAAGCAAGACCACTTCCCCTATATCCTCCAAGACCGATCACTGCAGAGCCCAGGAAATCTGGCAAACACTGCCAAAACTGGTTGCTGATACTGAGGAACTGAAACTGAGGGTAGTGAGCATGATTAAATATATACAAGAAAATTTAAAAAAGGAATTATTAAGGCTTTATATAAAGCAGGGACCAAAGCTTAGACGCCCACTACTGGAATGAAAAGAAGAGCCACTTCCTTTGCAGCAGACAACATAAAGAAAGACCTTTAATAAATCTTCTTTTGGGAAAAACACAGATATACACTCATTAATGTCTAGGTGGAAAAATAGTCCATTAAACACCATGAAACAACCAAGGTGACAAGGCATCTCAGAAGAAATAAGAGAAGAATCTCCAGAAAATAAGCTTAAACCTAAAAATATGCAAAGAATATAGGATGGTACTTTCTGAAAAACTCATTGAGTTCCAAAATAAGTCATATCAACAAATTCAGGAATTGAAAAAACAACTAGATGAGCAGACAAGGAGATTGAAACCCTCAAAGAACAGAATAGATCATAGACTCTTCTGGAGATAAACACACACACACACACACACACACACACACACACACACACACTGCAAAGTTGAAAAATGAAATAGCAAATTGGGAAATAGAGTCGACCAAATGGAGGAAAGGATCAGTGATATCAAAACAGAATCTGAAAAAATCTGAAGGAAGAAGAGAGAAACTGAAGAATGAAAACGATGAAAGAGAAATACAAGAACTAGCTGATACCATCAGGAGAAGAAACTAAGAATAATAAGAATTATCAAAGACAAGGAAAAGGTGCAGGGCTAGAAAGCATTTTCAGACAATACAGATGGGTTTTTCCCAAATCTAAACAATAAGTTGGAGCTTGAAATTCATGAAGTCAATAGAACACCCAATATCTCAACCCAAAAAGGCCTTCACCAAGACACATGTGCATTAAAATTATCAAAAAACCAATGACAAAGACAAAAATTCAGGCAGGCAGGGAAAAGAAACAGTAACCTAAAAAGAAGCCATTAGATTATCGTTAGACTTCTCAGCACAAATTTATAAGCCAGAAAGAAATGGAATGAAATATTAAGTGAAATGAACTACAACTTAAGTAATATATCGCTAAGCTCTCCTTTAGATATGAAGAAGAAATTAAAGACTATTGCAACATAAAAAATTGAAGGAATTCTACACTATGAGCTGCATACAGGGAATCCTGAAGGGGTCACCTTACCTAAAACAAACGACCAAAAAAAAAAATACATTTAAAGTTTAAGTGACTATCAGGCAATAGAACAGGAGGGTGCAAGCCTTACTAAGAACAGAGCATTATAAAGCTTAAATAATAAGAAGAGAATTGTATAGCAGATAGTAGTGAATGTTCAGTACATATACGGACAAATAGAGATAACAATGACTGAAAAGGGGAGGACTCAAATCCAAATTTGCAAAGGGGAAGGAGATAAGACACATGCAGAAGAAAATGGAGACTGTAATACATAACAACTTTACGTATTTTGTAATAGTAACAATACACAAAGGATTCAGAACTGAAATAATAATATAAAACAAGAAGAACCGAGGCAAAACCCACACAACCAACCAAAAAAAAAAACAGAAACACAGGACAAGGAAGCAATGAAAAAACTGAGCTACCAGAAAGCAAAAGATAAAATGGCTATAAGAAGACCTCATATTTCAGTAATCACCTAAATGTAAATGGACTGAACTCACCAATAAAAAGGCACAGAGTTGAGAATGAATCAAAAAACAAAATCCAAAATTATGTTGCTCCAGGAGACACATCTCAGCTCAAAGACAAATAAATACAGACTCAATGTGAAAGGGGGAAATGATATTTCAAGCAAAAGTCACTTAGAGAAAAGTGGAAGTACCGGTACTAATATCAGAAAAAAATAGACCAAAATAAAATAGGTAAGAAAGATACTGAGGGACACTTCATAATGAGAAAGGGAATATGCACCAAGAAGACATTACACTTTTTAATATCTATGCTCCCAATCAGGGAGCCTAAAAATCTGTAAAGCAATTACTAACAGAACTAAAGGGAGAAACAGACCAAACCACTATTGTAGTAGGGGACCTAAATACCCCACTGTCAGGTATGGTCAGGTCATCCAAACAGAAAATCAATAAGGAAATAATATCCTTAAATGACACATTAGAACAACTGGACATAATTGACATATACAGAGCTTTCCATCCCAAGCAGCTGTTTATACATTCTTCTCTAGTGCATATGAAAACGTTCTCAAGAATCGATCTGCAATGCTGGGACAGAGATAGCCTTCAACAAATATAAGAGAGTTGAAATCATACCAATCATATTTTCTGATCGTGAAGCTTTGAAACTAGACATCAACTGCAAAAAGAAATCAGGAATAACCACAAATACATGGAGATTAAACAACATGCTACTGAAGAATAACTGAGTCAGAAAAGAAATAAAAGGAGAGATCAAGATACATAGAAATGAATGATAATGAAGTACAACAAATCAAAACTTTTGGGACATGGCAAAAGTGGTCCGTAAGAGGAATATTCATATCATTACAGGACTATCTCCAAAAACAAGAAATGAGCCCAAATAACAACCTAACTTCATCTTAAAAAAAAAAAAAAAGGAAGAACAAATGAAGCCAAAGTCAGCAGAAGGAAAGAAATAATCAAAATTAGAGCAGAAATAAATGAAATTAAAAAAAAAACAAACATAGAAAAAAGAAATGCAACAAAGAGCTGGTTCTTTGAGAAGGTTAATAAAATTGACAAACACCTGGCTAGACTCACTAAAGAAAAAAAAAGACACAAATAAACAAAATCAGGGATGAAAGAAGGGGAAATTATGACTGACATTGCAGAAATAAAGGATCATACAAGAATACTATGAAAAAGATATAACACCATTTAATAACCTAGAAGAAATGGACAGTACTTAGAAAAATACAACTTCCTAGACTGAATCAAGAAGATCTGCAAAATTGAAATAGACCAATCAGCAGTATGGAAATTGAACCAGTCATCAAAAACCTCCCGAAAAATAAAAGTCCAGGACCAGATGGCTTCACCGGTGAATTCTACCAAACGTTCAAAGAAGATTTAATACCTATACTCCTCAAACTCTTCCGAAAATTCGAAGAGGAGGCAATATTTCCCAACTCATTTTATGAAGCCAATATTACTCTGATACCAAAACCTGATAAAGATAACACAAAAGAAGAAAACTACAGACCAATATCTCTCATGAACACAGATACAAAAATCCTGAATAAGATACTAGCAAACCGAATATAGCAACATATTAATAGATTATACACCACGATCAAGTGGGTTTTATCCCAGGGGCACAGGGATGTTTCAACATATGCAAATCGATTAATGTGATACACCACATATACAAATTAAAAAATAAGAATCATGCGATTATATCAATAAATGCAGAAAAAGCCTTCGACAAGAAACAGCATTCATTTATGATCAAAACACTTAACAAAGTTGGTATAGAAGGAAAGTACCTTAACATAATAAAGGCCGTCTATGACAAACTCTCAGCCAACATTATCCTTAATGGTGAAAAACTAAAACCTTTCCTCTAAGATGAGGAAAAGGCAAGGCTGTCCACTATCACCACTGTTATTCAATATAACATTGGAGGTCCTAGCGAGTGTAATAAGATAAGAGAAATATATAAAAAGATATGCCAATAGGAAATGAAGAGGTCGAACTGTCACTATTTGCGGATGACATGATTCTCTGTATAGAAAACCCAAAAGACTCCACAAGAACACGACTAGAAACCATAAGCAAATAAAGTCAAATCTCTGGATACAAAATCAACATTCAAAAATTTATAGCATTTTTATACTCTAATAATGAAGTGTCAGAAATAGAAGTAGAAAAAATAATTTTTTTTTGCAATTGCAACAAAAAGAATAAAATACCTAGGAATAAATCTAACGAAACAAGTGAAGGACCTATACAATGAATACTACAAGACCCTACTAAAAGAAATCGAAGAAGATACAAAGAAATGGAAAGATGTTCCATTTTCTTGGATTGGAAGGATCAACATAGTTAAAATGACCATATTATCTAAAGCATTATACAGATTTAATGCAATCCCCACCAAAATTCCATCAGCATTTTTTAAAGAAATAGAACAAAAAATCATCAGATTTGTATGGATGCACAAAAGATCCTGAATTGCTAAAGCCATCCTGAAAAAAAGAACGAGGCTAGAGGCATCACTCTGCCCAACTTCAAATTATTCTACAAAGTGGCAGTAATAAAAACGGCACGGTATTGACAGCAAAATAGACACATGGACCAGTGGAACAGAATCAAGAGTCCAGAAGTAAACCCATATTTATATGGGCAAATAGTTTTTCACAAAAAGGCCAAAAACATACAGTGGAGAAAGGAAAGCCTCTCAATAAATGGTTCTGGGAAACCTGGAAGGCCACCTGTAAAAGAATGAAACTAGACTGTTATCTATCACCGCACACCAAAATTAACTCAAAATGGATTAAGGACCTGAATATAAGATCTGACACAATAAAAATGCGTAGAATAAAACATAGCAACGTAACTCAAGGACCTTGGATTTAAAGAGGTTTTCATGAATTGACCAAGGTTAAGTACAAAGAGAGAATCTTAAAAGCAGCAAAAAAAAAAAAAAAAAAAAAGCAGTTAGTTTCCTATAAGAGAACACCCATAAGACTGGCAGCTGATTTCTCAAAAGAAACTATGCAGGACAGAGGGCTTGGCACAAAATATTCAACGTGATGAAAACCCAGGATCTACAATCAAGAATACTATATCCAGCAAAGCTATGATTTAGAGTCAAAGGACAAATAAAGAGCTTCCCAGACAAAAATAAGCTAAAGGAATTTATCAACACCAAGACAGTATTACAGGAAATGTTGAAGGGACTTCTTTAAGAGGAAAAACAGGTATCAAAAACATGAATAAAGAATAGTGATAACTGCATTCCTATAAACAAGTACCTCACATAGAAAAGAATTAAGTGTTCCAACCAAAAGATAGGGAAGCTGAATGGTTAATAAAACAAGAACCCTACATATGTTGCCTACAAGAGACTCACTTCAGATTAAAAGACATACACACAGACTAAAATGAAGGAAATGGAAAAAGATATTACCTTGATGGACCTAAAGGATATTATGCTGAATGAAATAAGTCAGATAGATAAAGACAAATATTGCATCATTTCATGTACATGCAGAATCTAAAGAACAAAATAAACAACAACAACAACAGAAATGGAAGCAAACTCATACAGAGAATATTTTGAGGGCTACTTGATGGGAGTAGGGTTGGCAGGATGGCAGAAAAGGGCAAAGGAATTAAGAAGTACAATTGGATAGTTACAAAATAGACATAGAGATATAAAATATAGCACAAAGAAAATAGTCAATAGTGTTATAAAAAATATGTAAGGGGAAAGAGGGGTACTAGATTTGGTGAAATGGTCACCTTGTGAATTATATAGATCTCTAATCACTATGCTGTAAAACTGAAACTAATATATATTATTGTATGCCAACTATAATTTTTTTTAAAAACTCATTGATGTGTAAATGTAAGTATGAGAAACTAATTGGCTATTATATTTCAAGAAAGCCAGAAAAAAATCATCAAGTAAAAGAAAACAAGAAACATGATTTCGCCTGCCTAATACACTAGTTCATACTCCTTTAAATCTTTGTCTCTCCCTAAAAACAGTTCATACAATGCAAACTATTTTGTAACTTACTTTTTTCATTTAATAATATTCAAGTAAATGTTTGCCATGTCTGCAAATATACTACTGTAACTCCCAGTTATATAATAGCATTGTATTCCACTATATAGGTACAGCTACTTTGATATTTAAGTAAAACAAGGTGAATTCAATAGGTGCCATGTTCTGATAACTTCATACCAAAGCAGACATTGAAATACTTGGTTGGAAAACTTAAAAAAAAATTAAATTGTTGTTTTCCTAATGGTATAATTGAAGAATAAGTTTGGATACTTTTTCCCCTGAGGCCAATGCTTTTTTTCTTACTGCATTAACTTAATTGGTCGGTAGCTCTGCGGTTCTGTGTATAGATACTAAATGTCCCTAAAAAGCTAAAAAAAAAAAAAAAAAACCCAAAAAAACAAAAAAATCCCAAAACCCTGTTAGATAAACTTGGTGTAGGTTTTCCTGCCAACAGTCACAGCCGTCTGCTTTGCTCTTCCTTGCCATGGCTGGCACTCACTTAGGCTTTGTTTACCATTCAGACACCATGTGATGTCATTAGATGTGGGGGAAGGTGTACAGGAGGTGAAGGGCCACTTACACCCTGCTGTTCTTCAGAGCACTGTCTCCTTGAACAGACTTTATCTTGTCACTGAAATGACTCTTTGGAGACTTCATGGAAGTAAAATTTAGAGATGGTGACTATCTTGGTTTTCTTTTTTGTTTTGTTATGTGGAAGACAATGTCCCTTGGTTACCACAATATTCTTAGGCTGTTGAGTGGAGTGGGAGAGAAAACAGGGGTGTTTGCTGGAGCTTTTGGCACAAGAATCATCATCTTCCATTTAAGGAGACTCAGAACGGTTGTGCTGTCCATGATCACACCCCTGTAACAGGAAACTTCAGAACCCATCATCCTACAGTTCAGTAACACATCTATATAGGGGGTATATTTTGTGAGCTTATCTCCCTGGCCAAGTGTGTGCTGTTAATCACTATATCACCATTCTAGGGGATTGCCTCTCAAATAGCAGAGTTATAGTTTTCCTGGAGGTCTTTCCTCTAATCTTGACCCCAAAGACCATTGATGTTGGTACCTGCTCATCTGCCTGGCACTGGCATGGAGCAGCCTTTGACGGTAGGTACCTCCATTCCAAATCTGCTGAGGGGCTGTGTGTCACTAAGTCTTTAGATTTCTTCTGGTGAAATTGATGAGTTGCTACTGGGAACAGAGCCTACTCTCAGAGAGTAAACTAACAGATAAATTTCAGTGGCAGAGGCCATGTGAGGAACTGGGCATGCTGTTACAGCTAGGTTTCCCGGAGGCCTTTCCTAAAAGTACCATACCTGTCATCAAGGGCAAGTTAACTTAGTCTCTCTAGCTTGAGCTTCTCTCTGGCTGATAGGTCTCATCTTCTCTCTGCATTTTGAACCTCCTTTCCAGCTTTTCTTAGCTTGGAGGCATGTGCTCTGGACCCTAAAATTTTCTCTGAGTTTAATGATATTTCAGTAGCTCACCAACTCTTTTGTTTTGACTGTGTCAAATTAGACCTTTTTCTTTGTTATTGCCACCTTTTCTGACCTTGCCCTGCCACCCTGGGCTGCAAATTCCTCTCTGGGTGGATTCTTCTATCTCCCACACACCTGCTACATAACCACCCCTATGTTGTTCCTAGTAGTCCCAAACCAAACTGTAATGCCTGAATGCAGAATTAACACCTGGTGGGGCCAGACCCCCTCTTAAAGACCTACCAAGATTCAGGTTTATGTGCAGGCTCAGCTGTTTCCCAGTAGATCTGCTTAAAAGCACCACACCAGCCTGAGACTGCAGTATTGTGGAGCCTGAGTCCTTTCTGCACAGGTGCTCCGTAAGCCTGATTACCCCCAACCACTCCTCCCTCTCCCATACATGCTTCTGCAGGACCAAAACAGATAAGTAGGGGAGCAAATGAATCATCAGGGGAGCATAATTTCCTCTCTGAATAACAGAAACCCACTGAATTACGTCTGACCTCCTTTTCTTATATTGGCTTTCGTCCTAAGTGAGACCATTACACAAGAGGGAGAGAAAGACCTTTTGTTTCTTGTATTTGCGATTAGGGATCAATTATTGAGAAGTGGCACATTTATTGAGTGGATAGTTACTAGCAAGCAGTACCATAGTGATCCTCTTCCCAAATGATCTAGATTTTCTTGAGGAGAGCATGAGAATCTTTAAAGCACCAAATTAAAACAAGGCTCCGTCTGTGTTTCAATGAGAATGAATAAGTCCTCAGTTTCATCGATAATAAGAAAATGATCTACTTAATTATTTCAGTGAATGAGAGAAGTAGCCTTTCCTCGACAACTTTGCATCTCATTTTGTGCTCTGATCACTGTGGGTGATGGACGTGAAATGTCTAAGAAGTGCCCTGTTCCTTGTGTGTTATGCCAGATGTTGTAACAGAATCATTTTTAGTTATTCATAAAACTATCTTTTAAAGAAAAAAAAATATAAGATTCCCACCCTCATCAAGAAACATTTTAGCAAATAGGTAATGATGTGAGTGGTCTTAAGTTCAGATTCTGGGTCAGACTCCACTATTTGCTATTGACTTAGAACAGCTATTATATCTTGTTTGAAGATTTAAAAGGAATAATGCATGTAAAGTGAGCACAGAGAGACTATGGACATAGTAAACACTCAAAAAAAGAGAGAATGCATTGAATCAACTGTATTCGTTTTGAGCTGTTGTAACAACCACAAAGCAATGGCTTAAAATGACATAAATTTATTATTTTATAGTTCTGGAAGCTAGAAGTCCTAAAATCAAGAGCTGAAGGCGCTAGGGGAGCCTCTATTTCCTTGCCTTTTGTAGCTTCTAGAGGCCGCCCACATTTCTACTCACAGCTCTGTATCACTCCAATTTTGCTTCCATCCTTACATCTCCTTCTCTCACTCCCCTACCTCCCTCTTTCACTTATAAGGACACTTGTGATGACATTGGGCTCATTCAGCTCATTCAGAATAAACTCTCATCTCAAGAGCCTTGGTTCCAATCACACTTGGAAAGTCTCTTTTGCACGTCTGATGACTAGGATGTGGATGTCTTTGGGGCCACTGTTCTGCCTGTCTTATTTCATTCTCAGATCTTTGGAGGATCCTTTGGTAGCAAAGAGACAGTGGCATGGCTTGGATAAAATGTGGGTTGGAAAAGGGTAAAGGTTTAAGAACTTGTGAGTTTCAAAGAAAAAATGAACAGCCCTTACTGTCAGGTAGATTGACCTCTCATTCAAAATAGTTATTTCCCAAACTCCTATCATGAAAGAACAATGAGAGTGTGCAGATCAGTACAGAATAAAGCTCTTTTAATTTGTACCATAGTCACTGGATTCAAAGTGCTGAAAAAAGATCTCTGTGCTGGGCTTGACTTCTGAATGTTATAGCCCTTGGCCAAGTTCAGCCCTTGGTCAAAATATTCCTTAGGCAATGGTGGATTAGAAGTCTTGACAATTCCTGTGACATCAAACTCTCATGCTCTCCTGTACTGTCAAGAGGCTCTAATCGGAATGGAAGTCATTCAAAAAATTTTAGCCTCATATTTTGAAATTTGGGCAGCTGTCACATTGCTTAATAAAACTATAGTGGAGGATCAGAATCACAGAATGATGAGGCTGAAAGAAACCTCAGAGATGATCTGTTGCAAAGATTTGTTTTCTAGATAAGGAAAAAGGATTTGGAGAGGTTACGTGACAAGACCAAGTCACAGAATGGCAAATACAAAGAGGCAAATGGCAAAAACAACATATCAAACTTTTGGGACACGGCAAAAGTGATCATAGAGGAAAACTCATATTATTACAGGCCTTTCTCCAAAAACAAGAATGAGCCCATATAAACAACCTAATGCTTCATCTTAAAAAACTAGAAAAGGAAGAACAAATGAGGCCTAAAGTCAGCAGAAGCAAAGAAATTGTGAAAATTAGAGCAGAAATGAATAAAATTGAAAAAATAACACCAATACAAATAATAAATAACAAGAAGTTGGTTTTTTGAGAAGGTTAATAAAATTGACAACCCTCTGGCTAGACTCATAAAGAAAAAAGAGAAAGGACACAAATAAACAATATTAGGGATGAAAGAGGGGAAATTACGACTGACATCACAGAAATACAAAAGATCATGCAAAAATACTATGAAAAAGTATATAATAACAAATTTAATAACCTAGAAGAAATGGACCAGTACTTAGAAAAAATACAGCATTCTTAGACTGAATCAAGAAGAACTGGAAAACCTAAATAGACAAGCAGCAATATGGAAATTGAAACAATCATCAAAAACCTCCCAAAGTAAAAGCCCGGGACCAGATGGCTTCACCAGTGAATTCGACCAAATATTCAAAGAAGATTTAATACCTGTTCTTCACAAATTCTTCCAAAAAAATCGAAGAGGAGAAAATACTGATAGGTCCTTCTTTGTCTCTTGTTATAGCCTTTGTTTTAAAGTCTGTTTTGAAAAAATCATCAGATTTGTATGGAAGCACAAAAGACCCCAAACTGCCAAGCCATTCTGAGAAAGAAGAATGAGGCTAGAGGCATCACTCTGCCCGACTTCAAATTATACTACAAAGCGACAGTAATCAAAACAGCATGGTATTGGCAGCAAAACAGACACACAGACCAGTGGAACAGAATCAAGAGTCCGGAAGTAAACTCATATTTATATGAGCAAATCATTTTTGACCAAAAAAGCCAAAAACAAGGAAAGCCTCTTCAATAAATTGTGTTGGGAAAACTGGAAAGCCACCTGCAAAAGAATGAAACTAAACTGTTGTCTATCACCACACCAAAATTAACTCAAAATGGATTAAGGACCTGAATATAAGACCTGAAACTATAAAATGCATAGAAGAACATAGGCACTAAACTCAAGGCCTTGGACTTAAAGAGGATTTTATGAATTTGACCTCAAAAACAAGAGAAGTAAAAGCTGAAATAAATGAATGGGACTACATCAAATTCAAAAAGCTTCTACCGGCAAAAGAAACCATCAACAAGGTAAATAGACACCCATCCATATAGGAAATATAGGAAAATATATTTGTAAGCAACCTCCGATAAGGGTCTAATATCAAAATAAACAAAGAACTTATATGACTCAATAACAATAGAAAACAAATGATCCAATCAAAAAATGGGCAGAGGACCTGAATAGACACTTCTTTCTAGGGGCATACAAATTGCCAACAAATATATGAAAAGATGCTCAACATCACTACTAGCTATTAGGGAAATGCAATCAAAACCACAATGAGATACCATCTCACACCTGTTAGAATAGCTATAATCAACAGGGCAAGTAATAACAAATGTTGGAGAGGATGTGGAGAAAAAGGAACCCTCATATACTGCTGATGGGATTGCAAATTGGTGCAGCCACTATGGAAAACAATACGGAGGTTCCTCAAGAAACTAAGAATTGATCTACCATATGATCCAGCAATCCCTCTACTGAGCATTTACCCCCCAAAACTTGAAAACTCATATACAAAACGATATTTTCACACCAAAGTTCATATCTGTATTATTCACAGTGGCCAGGACATGGAAGCAACCGAAGTATCCTACAACAGAGAATTGGATAAAGAGGCTGTAGTATACGTATACAATAAAATATAACTCAACCATAAGAAGAGACGAAATACTGCCTTTTGTAACAACATGGATGGACCTCGAGATAATTATACTAAGCGAAATAAGCCAGACTGAAAAAGTTGAAAATCACATGATATCAGTTATATGTGGGATATAAACCTAAAAGCAACAAATGAGCAGGACAAACAGAGACTCATGGACATGGAAAATGGACTAGTGGTTATTAGAGGGTAGGGTGGGGGGTGAGGAGGGACAAGGTAGATGGGGTCATGGGGGTCAAATAGGGTTTAGGGGAGAATGAAGTGGGTAAAGGGATCAATATATGGTACTGTAGGAAACTGAACTTTGGTGGTAAACACGCAATAGAGTATACAGATGTGATATTATGATGTACACCTGAATATTATATAATTGTATTAACCAATGTTACCAATATACTTATTTTAAAAAGTTACAGTGTCACAGAACTAAGTACACCTGAATATTCTATAATTGTATTAACCAATGTTAACCAGTATAATTATTTAAAAAAAGGTTACAGTCTCACACAAGTAAGTAAAGATCATAGCACAGCTGTGACACCACAAGGACTGTTAAAGGCATTGGAAATGACATTTAAAAAACTCATAAAATTTCTATTCACCTTGAAACCGATTGCTTACCTATCTGCTTACCACTTGATTAGACTATTGCAGTTATGAGCACAAATAGGTAGATATTGAAAAGTCTAGTCTAAGATTTTCAAGCCTATGTTGATGAGAAATATAGACTTGAAGAAAAAACATTGGAATTGAGATTCGATTCCAATTGACACTCTCCAAAGTCTGTGGTCTTAAACACTCTGCCTTCAAGAATAGCAGACTAATTTACTAAAGATGGGAGACATGAGTTTTCATTGTCAGGCTCAGGAAATATGCCACTGACACTATGAGCTCTGAGAATAGTATTTCTCCCTACATTCCTTTGTTTCATGACCAAAAAAATTAAAGGACCAAAGAGCCCTGTATTCCACAGATAGAAGGAAATTAATGTTTAAAGTCTAAGTTCCCTGTAGACCAATGTTAAATTCTAGAACAAAGGTCAGCGATTCAGCATGATTATATTGGGAGCCACATGATATGACAGTAATAGAGACAATGTTCCATTATTGAGGGGCGGGTGCATTTTAGAAAGCGCTACGGAGTCAGAATAATTTAGTTATTGCTGGGGTATGGTGCACCTGGTGCTATGTGCAATATTTGAATGGAATTGGTCTCAGACAAGCCTGCCCTATCTTAGCTGACCTATTGTAAAGCTATCTACTTCCTCATTAGTCCTAGTAGAGGGACCTTCCTCCAGACCAGATAAAAGAGAGACTGTATTGACGTCAGCCAAGTGATGTTATTGCTCCATAACTAGGGAGGTAAGGAGAAAATCTCTGGATATCAGCTGGAGGGGAATTTGGTAAAAACAAAACAAACAAACAAACGAACAAACAAAATGCTCTATGGTACTAAGTGGTTGGTGTTATCAGTTAATGGAGATGATATCTGGCAGGTTTCTCAGTTGGGGCAGGTTCCCAGTGATGAACTCTCAGAAAAGGTGGAGCGGAGGGACAGCTAATGGGAATGTTACTGGGGTGGAAGTATTGATATTTTGGCTGTGGATCTGTGAGGTAATCAATCTACTTAGTAGACTTGAGCCATCGCTGTGTGATTGCTATTCCTCATGGGTAAGTTAGAGTGTTCCAGAGACACATTCAGTGTGTGGTTACTGGAGCTCAGCCGAGGGCAGCTATTAAGTTCTTTGATGTTTTGTTTTGTTTTGTTTTGTTTTTTTAAATTTAAACTCAGACCTAGATTCAAAACTTGGAGAATATTTTATCTTCTTTGTTCTTCAATTTCCTTTTTTGTTATAATAATTACTACCTCACAGTGTTGTTGTGAATATTAAATGAGATAGTATAGAGAGCAATTAGAAAAAGCGCTTGGCAAAGGATCAACCTTAAATCAGTGGTTCTCAACCTCAGCTGTGCATTGACATGGAGGAGAACTTTAAAAACCACTGCTGTCAGGTTTTACCAAAGACAATCAAATGAGAATCCCTATGATTCTGTGCAACCAGGGTTGAAAAGCCCCTGTACTAAAACTTAATTTATCATTTGTATTTAGAAAACTCTTTTAGAGGATAGAAAAGCGTGGTGAATTTTGGTTAACTTTTAGCGGAGTCCTGTGTTGTTAACTGCTATTGGTTTCTTTTGTGTAGTGGTAATTTAGAGAAGGTACAACCACCTGTCTCATAATCCACTTGGATATAATTCTAGTTCCAGGCAATTCCTCATGTTTCTCATGCTTGGGGAGCAGAAATGGGAAGATTCGGAAGTATAAACAATCTCTCTGGAATCCTACCTTCGTGAGGCACTGTCTATCTAATCAGGTTCAAACCTGGGTGGGTGGTGTATGTGAACCCCAGAAATTTAATAAGGATGCTCTGCTGGGCCTCCCCAAGCCTTGGTGCAGGGAAGACTGGTGGTGCCGGAGCACTCATTAGGACCTTTCTCCTCCTTCCTCTACACTGTGGGCTCTCCAAGGACAAGCTCAGGCAGAGGAACTGAGGTTTCAGTTCTCATGTTTTCTCATATAGCAACTGGGCCAAAAATTCATTTTTCTCATATAGCAACTGGGGCCAAAATTCTCCTGAGTTGTTACCGGACTAGGATTAATGTTATCCTGACTGGGAGACCTAAGGAAGAAAATTTGGCCCCCTGTCTCTTGAGTTACTAGATTTAGTCATGTAGAAAAAAATGTTCCCTTTGGGTGGGGCAGTAGTAAAGTGAAAGCATGTATCTAGTTTTGAACTGCCAGAGCTGAAACACTAGGAGAGAGAATGAAGGGCCCTTGAGGTCACGTTTGCTGCTTTCTCCTTCCTTCTCTGCTCAGGCAAAAATAATCTTCGTGTACTGAAATTTTCCTATTCACATTTTAAAAAGTAAAACATAAATGGGGAGATCAAATAATAAGTAAAATAAGTAAAATATATTTAAATGAAAAATAAGCTGATTAAAAAACCTTGAAATATTCGTGATAATAAAACACGAATGATCTGTTCTGAAGTGACTGGATTAAGGTAACTAAAAATGTTGAGGCCTGTCTTGTATATTCATATCAGTAGTACTGGTTGTACAAAATATAGCTTCCTTTTGGTGGGGGAGGGGGCCGGTAATAGCTTTATTGAGATGAAATTCACATACCATAAAATTTATTCATTTAAACTGAATTCAGTGATTTTTAGTAATTCAGAGTTGTGCAACCTTTACTGCAATCAATTTTAGAACATTTTCATCACTCCCAAAAGAAAATCCATATCCTTTAGCTATCACCTCCCAACCATACCCCCTGACTCCAGGCAGCCATTAATCTATTTTCTATCTCTATGAACTTGCCTATTCTGGACATTCATATGAATAGAATCATATAGTATTTGGCCTTTTCTGTCTGGCTTCTTTACTTAGCATAATATTTTCAATAATCAACCATATTGTAGCTTATGCACTACTTCATTCCTTTTTATGGATGAATAATATTCTGTTGTATGAATACATCACATTTATTCATAGTTTTTGATGGACCTTTGGTGTAAGAGTGAAAACTTCTCCAGTAAATTAGTCACTAGGGCAAGACAGGGAGTAGTGATATCTTCAAGTGCCAGCTCCTAAGAAAGAAAAAAGCAAACACATCACCGCCAGGATGCAGATAACAGAACTAGCTACCAGACCCTGTTTGACATAAGATTTAAGAGTCCTCCAGAAACAACATTTTTGCACCAGATGATAACAGCAACTTCTGCTTCTATAATTTGCTTAATGTATAACTAGGGTGTAGTTCCAGAGATGTCCTGTGCAAAGATATACTAATGGCTAACTTCTGCTTCTGTAAACCTGCTTGCTTGTTGGATGTGGTTTTAGGCTTTATAAGCTACCTCCTCTGAAAGCTCGGGGCTGATTCTCTAGTGGGGAGAGTCAGTCGCCGGCTGGCTAATAAAGGCTCTTAATTAATCTCAATTGGCTCCATGGGTCTCAAATTTAAACATACCACAACATTGGGTTATTTTCATTTTGGGCTATTATGAATAATGTTGCCATGAACATTCATGTACAACTTTTTGCGTGGAAATATGTTTTAATTTGTCTTAGATATATACTTAGAAGTGAAATTGCTGGGTCAAATGTTAGCTCAAAGTTTTTGAGGAAATTTTCAGACTTCTGAAGTGGCTGAATCATTTTATGTTCCCTCCAGAAGTGTATGAGGATTCTGATTTCTCTATATCCTCTCCAAAACTTGTTACTATCTTTTTATTATAGCTATCCTATGGATGTATGTAATGGGTGTAAAGTCATATCTTATTGCCATTTTGATTTGCATTTTGCTCATGCCTACTGATGTTGAGCATCTTTTCATGTGCTTATTGACTGGTTGTATACCTTCTTTTAAAAATGTCTATTCAGATCTTTTATCCATTTTTATTGGGTTTTTGTCTATTTATTATTGAATTGTAAGAGTTCTTCATATATTCTAGAAACAATTCGCTTCTCAGATATGTGATTTTCAATATTTTCTCCCATTCTGTGTTTTGTCTTTTTGCCTCCTTAATAGTGTTCTTTGAAGCACAAAATTCTTAATTTTTATGAAGTCTTTTTTTTTTTTTTGGTCTATTGTTGTTTATGCTTTTAAGGTCATATCTAAGAAACCATTGCCAAATCCAAGGTCATGAAGATTTACCCTTTCTTCTAAGAGTTTTCTAGTTTTAGATCTCTGATCCATTTTTAGTTAATTTTTATGAATGGTATGGGGTAGGAGTCTGACTTTATTCTTTTGTATGTAGATATACAGTTGTTTCGTTACTAGTTGTTGAAAAGATCATATTTTCCCCAGGAAACACTTCTTAAAGACATTTTCAGAGGCAATCCCAGTGTTTTGGTGCTTAGTGACAGACCTTCAAGCAGAGAATGAAAACTGTTTACTGAGTTTCTAGTTTCTAAGTCTTAGAGTCATCCTAGGAAAGGTGGGAGGATCCCAGGCATATGCATTGCCAGTATCCTATTTGTACCCATAAAGGGAATTACTAATCAATCACAGTACACTCTCTGGTTAAGCCTTGATGACTCCTAGGCCTAAAATGTAAGGATAGTATCCCAAGAGGATCGTTTTGGGAGTAGTTAAAACATTGAGGCTAATTTTAGACATGTTGAATTTATTGTGCATATGGGATATGTAGGTGGAGCTGTGGCAATAGGTGGTTAGATATAAAAGACTGAAATCCCAAATGAGGGAGAGATCTGGGTTGGAGAGACTTGAGACTTTGTCCTGTAGATGAAAACAGATGCAACATCCTAGAGTGAGTGACAAGGTAAGATAACCTGGGACTGACCCAAGGAGTTTGATAGACCACACATAGGACTCCCGAGACTGGCCAAGAGGTAGAAGAAAAGCCAGGAGGGAATATTGGTGAGGAAATCAAGGCTTAAGGGAGATTCAAGGAGAGCTATTGATAGTGGCAAATGTCATGAGAGGTTTGGTAAAGTGCAGACTGGAGAGTGTCTCTGATTATCATGAGAAGGTTGTTGGCCACCTTGGTGAGTGCAGCTTTAGTTGGGTAGTGAAGGTAGAAGCTGATGCAGTGGCCTAAGCAGTGAACTGGATGTAAGCAAAGACTCATGTTGGTGGAAGCTGTTAAGAGAGACAGAGAAAGGTCTCAGAAAATAAACAAGATTATTGTAATTTCTTAGAATTTAAAGAAAATTTGAGATCAAATAAAAATTCAGTAGACTGTGAGAAAAATGTCTGAGGGCAGATGAAAATGTTTGTGTTTGCTAGTTCCAACCTGCATGTAATAACATCAAACCAATTGCATCATTGTCTAAGACATTCCTGTAGAAATGGACCCCAAATGGTGGGGGGGGGGGAATTAATCTCAGGGATAGGCCTTGCTAAAGAAGTTTTACTTGCAGATAAAGCACAAAATCTCTAAGCTAGTTTTTCTCATAGAAAGGTCCATGTGATCACCTGGTTCAGAAACCCAGAGTGCTTTAAAAAATGTGGATCCCTGGGATGCATTTCAGACCTACTGATCCAGGGTCTCATGGTGTAAGGCCCAGGTTTAATAAATTCTCCAGGTTTAGAAAGCTCTAGAAGCATGGCTGATGATGGTTAGTAAATACTAACCATTCCATTCATAAGATTCTCTAGCAGTTTAATAACATGGGTAATTAGAGCCAGATTAAGGACCTTGCCTACTGAGAAGTTGCCAGGAGCAACCATCTATAGATGGAGTTAAAATATTCCTAGATGGTTCAGCACATTTTTGAACTAGTAATTTATTTTGTTATCTGTCTTAAATCATTTAATGATTATTTAAGGATTTCTGGTTTGGAAAATTGCCCTCAAACCACCCAAAAGAACAACATGAAAACAAACTCAAACAAACCCAGAGACAAGTATAAGAGCTACATGAAAGTGGGAGCTGTTTTGCTTAAATTAAATAGAAAATGGACACTGTCCTGGACAGTGAAAGTAATTAGGAAAAATTATGCTTCAGCCTAAGATGTTCACTAACAGAAAATTAGTTTCACATCATTCCATATGGAACAAAAGATATAAAATATTATTTTGAGGGGGTGCAAAATCATTCACTTGTTTGAGTTCCCATCAGCCTTGGTTGAGCCTACATAGAATCCTAAGTATTTGGAATTATTGAATTAAATAACTGAAAGTTCAGTTCTAAAAAGTATTTACTGAGTGCCAATGAAAGACAGTTTCTCCCCTTATTAAGTTATCAGGACCAAGACAGGTATTTAATAAGTTATTAGAAATATTATACACTTCTATTAGGTGAGGATTGAGTGCTAAGAAACTAATGATAAATGTTCTCAAAATACATGATATGTAACACATTAATAAAGTACATATTAATGTGCAAGTGCATGAAAAATGGAAAAGTTTAGTGTTAATAGATTTGATTTATCTTGTTTTAAAGAATAAAATATTAGAAATGTAACAAACTTTGAATTTTAATTATAATTCCAAATTTTCACAAGGTTTTTTTTCTCCCCTGGGAGGCTATCCAGACTTTATTCTTTGCTAACTAGCATTGTCCATAAGTAAAACATTGCTTATAGATTTTTTTAGGGCTAATATTGGAGGAATAGCTAAAACATTACTATAGACAAAAGTCCTAAAATGTATTTAACACTATGAAGCTGTTAGGTTTGCCCAAACCCTTTCAATTGTTCACTTGTTTCCATCACATAAATTATTTATATCTCCTTTGCTCTGATAAAAGGAACCAGTAATTTTTATCAATTAAATTTTCTTATTTCTGTTATTACTGAGTTGGTATTAAACTATTGAACTACCATGAAAATGGATTCCTAAAATGCAGTAGTGTCCACCCTGAAACAGGGCAGAACATGTATGTTCTTAATCTTTGGATTTAATATGAGAGACTGTATGAACAATGAAATACACAGCTCTCAGAACCATGCTAACCTGTTATCCTGCAGAGCATAGGAAAAGCCTTTATAATTCAGAGGTGTGATCATCTGTTAATTTCTCTGATGGGTGATTTTGGCCCTTTTAGAGTTTAATCAATCTGATTTTCTGACTTGGAAGCTACAGTCTAGAAGTAGCATAAAATGTACAGAGAAGCCCAGTTTAGGAACTTGCCCGTCTCCCGTCAGGAACAGGCTTGCGCAGAGGGATTTCTTCCTATGGATTTTTTTATTACTCATATGGAACTGGAAGGAAAAAATCTGACAGACTCTATAGCTATGAATAGTAGGTTGAGCTTTGTATCAGATAGGGGTCGGAATCCTGATTCTGTAATCACAGGATATGTCACTTCGTTAAGAGTTAAAATATCTCTGTGCCTCTGTTATCTGTCTATAATATATACTCTATAGACATGTTATAAAGGTTAAAAGAGAAAACACTTTTTAACCAATGCTCCAATATATCATGAACATAATTCTATAATATTGCTGAAAAACAATGACTAAAAGCGATGCATGCATACACTTAAAAATTTATAGATTTAAAACACCTTTTACATACATTATTTAAAAGTTTCTAAAGAAGACACAAACTCTTTCAGAGCAAAACCATGAGATGCTTGTCAATGATTCCAGGAAGTAAAACACATAAGTGATTTTGTGTGTTTAATTTATAAAATAAGTTCGTTTTATTCAGCTAATGAGAAAGAAGGGGTCTTAAGAATTTGAGAATTACTTAGCCTCAATGACCTCATTTCCCCAAACATAATTATGTTGGCAGTGAGACAAAGGAAGAAGGATTTTTACTGGACCTTCTGGTCCACCAAGTGTGCTAACCACTGGTATGCAACTAGGTGGATTCACTTTCAGGGTCCCCAAGATAAATGAGGTATAGAGCAATTATAAAGTCATCTCAATGGAGCTGGGAAGGAGAAAGCCCATCTGGACAGTGCTCTCAAGCTTTCATTGTGCTAGGTGCACACTTGAGGCAAATGGAAAACACAGCACAGCTCAGGAGAAGCCCAGAAACGAATATCAGAAGAAACACAGTAAAGTATAACATGTTTGACACAAAAATAACATTGATTCTCATCTTCAGAGTTACTGGTGGGTGGGAATCAGAAATCGGTCTAAAAGAGACCTTGACTTAAGAAATCTGGAGCTATTGGCTTTTATTTTTTAATCAGAAATCTCACTTTGAGTGGAAAAAATAACTTGCTCTTAGGTAAATCCATTCACAGAATTGTGAGAAAAACCATGTTCATACACAGAGCCAGGGAAAAGCCCCGAAATTGAGTCTCCCTCTGTAAGTGGAAGGCAGGGAATGACTGAAGAAAGAGGCTGAGTCACTCCAGTCTGGTCATTAATAGAGTTTATAAAGGGAAACTTGCATATGAGGCGTGTCTTGGGCTGCTGCAAGATGATCCCTGGACAGCTTGGCAGTTGCCAATGAATTATATAGGGTAAAAGGGAGGGAAGCAGGGGACAGTCACAGGTAATAGTAAGTGACTACTACCAGGAGTGGGAAATTACATGCTTGACCAGGTCAGGACAACAACCTGTTCCAGCAACCAGCACATAGAAGGAGGTAAGGGAGGGGAGCTGATTTATGTCAGAATGAATGTCAATTATGATTGGACAGTCTCTAAGGGGGGCGGGGATTGCCAAAATCAACCTCTGTTCTGGCCTGAGTCCAACTTGTGGGACAGACAGCGGTCACATCATGGAACAGTCTATCCTCCACAAAGAACTTGGTTTGCACTTTGGGTGATGGCTACTGTTGGCTGCTTCATGAAGACTTTGAAGGGAACAGTACAATCTCAGAAACAGGTGCAGGCAGATTGTGTCTTTGGTTGTATCTTCTGAGTCATTTCCTATGTCTCTTGTAGCTGGTTATCAGTGAACTGTGTTATTGATCAGACATGGCACCCTGCACTCTATGTTTGAAATGTAATCTACTCAAATATTTTGTCAATTGAGTTTTCTGTAACAACATTATGCTAAGTATTGAGGGTGGTGCAGGATATGGATGAAATTCTGTCTTTGATGTCATAGATCTCACACTCTAGAGATAGTTGACTATACGGCAATTTTTTCTCTTTAACTTTTCCTTGTCTTCTAATTTACTTATCTATACTCAAAAATTCAGAAACTTATTTTGAGATGTATTGGTTGTGAATTAACTTCTTTTGGTACAAACTCATTTCTTTCCTAGATTAAATGTAATAATATATTTTATGACATCTGATGGTTCCTGAAAATCAATAAAACTAGTTGATGATTAATGTTTGACTGAAGGTGAAGGGAGAGCCTTCTGGGGAAGCAGAGTAGTATAGAGGGAGTTTTCTTCTGGAGAGATACTCAAGTCCCAGCAAGAGTCTCAAGAGCTTAATGGAAGAAAATAACTTTTAACAACTATTTTGTTATTCACTTACAGAAAGGTAAGGATCGACATGTCCTAAATATGTCAATGATGTATTTTTTCAAGAATGACAAAATAGGTGGTGGAGGTGGGATACCTGAGAAGTCTTTGATCAAATTTATTTCTTGAAATGTGCTATGTAGCATTGCTAGGATAGTAAGTTTATTCCTGGTATGAGAAATTTTGCTTATGGAGCATAATTTCTTAAGTGGTTTCTTTTCATTCATCTATCTTTCGTAAATTTATTTGATGAAGTGGTTTTGGTTGAATTAAACTTGATAATGAAAGGAAAGGAAGACTGAGTTTTTGGATGTTTAAATGATTATTACATCCATTCTTTGTGATTAAAATTTAAAGTGCCTAGCTTTAAGATGCTCTGGCTCTTGTATCTAGAAAGTGGAGTTGGAATCTCATTCTCATAAAGTGTCCTCTCAGATGTAGTCTTCGAAAACTGAGCATTCTAACTACTTCATAGAGAATGAGATTCAATTTAGCATTCTTGAGACAGCGGGAGAGGGAAAATGCATGAGAGAAAGGAAGCCTTTCTTAAAAGTACTAGAATGAGAATTGAAAACAGACAGACCTGCCTTCACAATTGGCAATGCAAGGCTTGATGTGTGTCTTTGTTGGCTTCTGATACTTCTTTCAGCCTCACTCGTGGATGTACCAACTGCTAATGAGTTATTATTTTGAGTTGTCAAATCATATACAACATATCAGTGTCTTCAAAGTTCTAGTCCCTGCCTCTGTTTTGTTATGACTTTCTGGGGACAGATGTAAGACGTAGAGCAGGAGATTGGAAGGGCAATGCAACCTCTGATATTGTCTTGCCTTTTTTTCTTCAAAAACTTAGCAAATGAGGAATAATTTGAAAGAATAAGAAAGTACATGTTTAGGTGAAAAGGAAAATGGACGACATTCAGCTCCCATCAGGAAACATAATCAGTCTTTCACTGAGTGAAGGTTTATCATAGATTACAGGATATATAGTTTATGAGTCTTTGGGGTTGGGCAGTGGGTTAGGCTGGGTTCATCATTTACCAGATGGCAGGCACTGAGCAGATTGCTTGAACTCTCTGAACCTTAATTTTCTCATCTATAAAATGGAGATACTTGCCTAACCAAGTAGTTATGACAGTAAGTTAGATAATCATGTAAAGAACTTAGTACATTGTTTGGCACTTGATAGATGTTCAATGAATATTTGCTCTCCTTTTCACGAGAAAGTTCAACTAAGTGACTCAGGCCAAACTGAGAAGTTGCTGTTTCATTCTCTAGGAAAAGAAAAACCAATAATGCTGCAATAATTATATCTTCTTTTGTAAAAGAGAGCAACTAAGTCTATGTTAAGAAAATGGGGTCCAACAATATAAGAGAATGATGAAACAATCGGGTTTTACTTTTTTAATCAGAGGCATTTAGAAGTCCCTATGATGTTTCATATATACGTCTTCTGATGAGGTGTGGGTGTGGCATCCTTTGAAACTTGCTAAGATAACCCCTGGGAAAAGTCACCTTTGTTCAAGGTGAAGGATGCACTTCTGGTACCTCCTCCTTTCTTTTATAGAAGGCAAAATATGTCCTGGAGTAACTCAACTTCCTGTTCCATTGTCAATGGAACTCTCTGGAAAGTAGAGTGTGCCTGTCTTTTTATCCTCTATGGAAAGAGAGATGGCCCTGAGAAAGAGAGCTGGGCATCATCATGCTCCTTTCTCCAAAAGCCCACAAATAAGTACTTTCATGGGTGGTATTTACATGGGTAGGAATATATAGATTTATTCATTGGCATAAATTTGCATTTACTCAGAAATACCTGGTATCAAATTTAGAATGGGGCTAGTTGTTCTGTAGCTTATTTATTGATTAAACAATGAAAGAGGTACTAAAGTTTGTTAGAGGAACATCTACCTACCTATTTGTTAATTGTGAGAACAAACAGAAACATTTACTTAGGTACAAAAATATTAATAAAAGCAGTCAGTTACCCAGTGGTCGAGGTATTAATTATACTAAATTTGATTTTTCACTTATGCATATGTAATAGACAAACCTATACTTGATTATTATGTGTGTGGCACACAAAAAAAACTTAATTTCTCTTAAAATTCTCTGTAAAACTGACATAATGAATTCCCTTATCCATGATAATCTGAATCAATAGTCTGTTTTCATATCTTAATTATTTTAAAACATTAGGACCTGTAGTTCTTGATTAAGAAACAAAGAGAAATCATGATTGTAGATTTGTGCTCTTAAGGAATATTTAAACCAAAGATGAACACATTTTCTTCACATGGAGAGTTCCATACTTGGTCTTGGCAGCAGATGACTGCCTTCCTCACCTCTCTTAGCTTACTTTTCTGCTCTGTAGAATGACAGCGGGATCTATTTTATAGATTCATTGTGATATTTAAATAAGTTGTCCAAAGTGCTTAACTTAATAAATGCTAGCTATATATATTTTTGCTTTAATTATAAAAAGCTAACTCATGAGTGAGATTTCATAGTGATGTGGTAGCCCTTAATAAATTTACATTATTTATCCAGTTGCCATTTATGATTTAATTACCAAAATTAGAAAGTTAACATCCCATACTTGAGCATAACTACCCATTTTTGTCAGAAGAATCTTGCCTCAGGGTCACCTTATAAAGAAACTAGTATTACTGAAATAATTTATTTGTTTTTAAATCTCAGTGTCTAAACCCTGTGGGATGGGACTTACTTCATAATGAATTCTAAGGCCAGAAATTGTGACTTTATTATCTTGGTAAAATGCTCATCTGTACACTTTATAATACATGGAGAAGTGTTGTATAATACATGAAAAAAACTTGGTCAAAAATGATTAAGCCATCTTTTGTGAGAAATGGTGATTCCTACTTTCCTCTTTAGGCCAGTGAAGCCTTGTGATGGTCTGCTAGATATGAAGGAAATATATGTATATATATACACACACACTCACTCCTTTATCCATTCACCTGTTGATGGATACTTAGGTTGCTTCTATAACTTAGCTATTGTAAATAATACTGCAATGAACATATGGATACATGTCTCCCTTAAAAGTAGTGTCTTTGGTTTCTTCAGATAAATACACAGAGTGGAATTGCTGGGTCCGTCCTTGTTTCTTGTTATAGCCTTGGTGTTAAAATCTATTTTGTCTGATGTAAGTATTGCTACCCCAGCTTTTTGTTGTTGTTGTTGTTGTTGTTGTTTTATTTTCATGAAATATCTTTTTCAATCCCTTTCCTTTCAGTCTGTTTGCATCTTTTGATCTGAAGTGAGTCTCCTGTAAACAGCATATATAAGGGTGTTGGTTTCTTATCCATTCAGTCATCCCATGTCTTTTGATTAGAGCATTTAATTCATTTACATTTAAAGCAATTGTTGCTAGATATGTAGTTTTTACCATTTTATTATTTATATTTTTTAATCTTTTTTTCCTTCTTAAAGAAGTCCTTTTTTTCTTGTAGTACTGGTTTGGTGGTGATAATTCCTTTAGTTTTATTTTGTCTGGGAAGTTCTGTATCTGTCTTTTGAATCTATGTGATAGCTTTGCTAGGTATAGTAATCTTGGTTGTAGGTCCTTGCTTTTCATCACTTTGAATATTTCGTGCCAAGCCCTTTTGGCTTGCAAAGTTTCTGTTGAGAAATCAGCTGACAGTCTTATGGGAGCTCCCTTGTAGGTAACTAACTGCTTTTCTCTTGCTGCTTTTAAGATTCTCCCTTTGTCATTTTAATTATGATGTGTCCTGGTGTGGGCCTGTTTGGGTTCATCTTGTTTGAGACTCTGTGCTTCCTGGGCTTGTATGTCAAAGTATTCTTCACCAGGTTAGGAAAGTTTCCGTCATTATTTCTTCAAATATGTTTTCCAATTCCTGCTCTCTCTCTTCTCCTTATGGTATCCCTATGTTGTGAATGTTGATACTTTTGGTGTTCTCCCCAAAGCCCCTTAAACTATCCTCACTCTTTGGATTCTTTTTCCTTTTTGTTGTTCTGATTTGTTGTTTTCCTCCACCTTGTCTTTCCAATTTCCGATTCAATTCTCTGCTTCATCTTATCTACTGCTGATTTCCTCTTTGTATTCTTTATTTCAGTTATTGTATTCTTCATTTCTGATTGGTTCTTTTTCATGTTTTCTATTACCATTTTTATGTTTTCTATCTCTTTGTTGAAGTTCTCACTGAGATCATTGAGCATACTTAGAATCAATGTTTTGAACAAGCATCTAGGAGATTACTTGTCTCCATTTTTAGTCTTTTTTTCTGCAACTTTGTTTTGTTCTTCATTTGGGACACGTTTCTTTGTTTCACCATTTGGCTGCCTCCTTGTGTTTGTTTCTATATATTAGTAGAACTGCTACATCTCCCAGACTTAGTAGAGCAGACTTATGTAGTAGGTGTCCTGTGGGGCTCCATGGCACTCTCTCCCTAGTCCACCTGAACAGGATGCTCTAGGTGTGTACCCTGTGTGGGTCGTATGTACCCTCCTGTTGTAGTTGAGCCTTGGTTGCTGTTTGCATGTCAATAAGAGGGATTGATCCTGAAGGTGATTGGCTGTAAGGACTGGCTATGACTATCGTGGAGGAGGTATTGTGCAGAGGCTGACCCTATGAAGTAGGATTTTCTTTAGTAGGGCTCTCGTGACTTTCCAGATTGCCCTTTTGAGTGTATTGTTTGTGGAGGTGGTTGGGTAGTACTGTGGTATGGTCTGAAGCTGGCTACTGGTTCTGGGGCCTCTTGGTAGGGGCTCTGTTGTAGACCGAGTTCAGCCACTTATCTTTCTATGAGTCCATTTACCTGACCAGGAGCCTACGGATAAAACAAGTAATCACCTTCAATTTTACACTTTTGTAAATCTAGATTTTCATATACTGAAAGATTGGCATATCTATATTGCTATATTGCAAAGTTTAGTGAAAGAAAAAAGTGCTCACATTTGTGTGTGTGTGTGTGTGTGTGTGTGTGTGTGTGTGTGAGTGTGCAGAGCAAGGAAACATCTACCATTCCTTTTCTTTTTTCCTTTTTTGCTCTTAGTCAGCCTAAAGTGCAAGGCGGCAGTCCTGATTTTATGCCTGCCTTTTTCTAGCTCATTAATGACCACTTTAATTGCGTCCCAAAATTGTCAAAAGTCTAATTGGTCTGATCCTTCATGATTTTTCTAAACATTAAATGATGTAATTGATGCCAGAGATTTGTGAGTGAGACTCAACAGAGGCATAATTGGTCTGCACATGACTTGATGAACAATGGTGTGAGTGAGCTTTTATGTGATCTTTAGTCATATCTGGTTTTGCTTTATAATTTATACTGCTCCTATCAATATACAATGCAGCAGTAAAATAAATGGCACAAAGAATATTTGGTGTTGCTTCTTCCTGGTGATGTTAGGAATTCCAGTCACATTTGTTCCTGCCCACATTACTTATAATATTTAAAAATGAATTTTGCAGACTTCTTGCATACCTTCTTTGTTCTTTGGAAATGCATGGTTCAACTTTAGAAGAGGGTAAATTAATTAAATTCTAAGCTCTTAATGGTATTTTTTTAAAAACAAAAGGATGAGAGATAACTGACTCTATTCGAGGTTCCCTATCACTTAGTTTTTTATAAGGGGGAAAATCAATGCTTGTGTATTGAGCAACTTGCAAGTTTTGAGACTGGGAACCTAGAAATTCCCTCTCCTTATTCAAATAAATGGGAAAATGACAAGAGTGTTTAAAATGGCTCTTGAGGGCATTGGAACCCAGCAGGAGAATCAATCAATCTGTATCTATAATAGTTGAATAAACTCCATTGGGCCACCTTTATTCTAGGATGGCAGCAACTTTTTCAGCGAAAACTAGAGTTTCTTGGTGTATTAGTTTGCTAGGGTTACTGTAACAAAGTACCACAGCTGGAGTGGCTTAAGCAACAGAAATTTATTCTCACGGATCTGGAGGCTGGAAGTCCAAAATCAAGGTGTCAGCAGAGTTGGTTCCTTCAGGGGTCATGAGGATCTTTTTTCAGGCTTGTAGATAGCCATCTTCCCTCTATGCCTTTTTACGTTATCTTGCCTCTATGCCTGTTTCTGTATGTAAATTTCCCCTTTTTATGAGAATGCCAGTCATATTGAATTAGGGTCCACCCTAATGACCTCATTTTAGCTTCATTACCTCTGTAAATACCCTATCTCCAAACACTATCATATTCTGAGATACTTGGCAGTTTGGACTCCAGTATATTTTGAGAGTGAGAGACACTTTTCAACCCATAACACTTGCATCCTGAATTTGTCAAAAAATGGGAGATCAATGAGGTGAAATTCAGAAGGGAAATGAGGAGAGATGGAACAGCAGAAAAATATATGTGCTGTAGGAAATAAATCCCCTGGGTGATGTTCTCCTGAGAAGGGGGAGTCATGTAAGCATGAAGAGGAAGAGTAGCCACTGAGTGAAAATAGCTTTTTTGAATTTTTGAAAAGATGTGTAACAAGTGAATTGGTACTAGATGATATCATTAGGGTGTTTGTGACTTTAGAGGAAGAATAATATATGAATAAGAATATAGCTGTGGAATTAGCTAGACAGTGTGATCTTGGGCAAGTCTCTTAATTTCTTTGACCCTCACATTTTGATTTTCAGTCTTTAAGAAGTAAACTGTAATAGAACATGCTTCACAGGGTTCTTATGAGAAATCAATAAGATAATTCATATAGAAGTCTCAGCATGTGTGTGGCAACCTTTTTTCAGTAAATGTTAGCTGCCTTTGTGTGGGTATCCTGGCTGAACACAGATTCAGGATGTGGAAGAATTTTAGTGTTTTTATGGGCCATGGTGAATTAATGAAAGCATCAACCCTAAGCAACAAGCAGCCCTGATTCCATATTTGTAGGTGGTGGTGGGTTTTCAAAATTTCTTTTTCTTTTTACAAAACTTTGACCTGTTTTGCTAAGGATGTGCTTGGCCTCTTGGATAGTTGCCATAGAAGCTCTCTGATTTTAATCTTTGAATCTGAGGGAGACCCTGACAAATAATAAAAGTCCAAGAAGACTATTGGATTAACAATTTTAGGTAGTTGAAATAAAATGTCACTGAATTATCTGAAAGCTACTCCAGTCTTTTTAAATGTTTGTGAGGAAATATATCAAGTATGTATAACTTGGTGGTTTTAGGCAACTTAAGTTATAAGTTTCTTGCCATCATCATTATGATCCAGGATGTGGTATTCATTGGTGGAATATCACATGCAAAGAGGAAATACAGGCAACGCTTGTTTGAGAGGCCAGTCCTCTTCTGTGGGGACGTTGCTCTGAAGGCTACTTGTTGAGTATTATCATTACGGGGGCCACCAAAAGCTGGGGATTGAGAAAGGAGATGTCCTTTGTATCATGTTTAAGGTTGTGACTAAGCAAACTTGGGTGGCAGAAAGAATTTTTATTTGGCAAACACTATTAGAAATATTTAGTCACTGAATCGTGTAACTCTCAAAGTTAGATACTATTATTATCCTTACTTTACAGATGAATAGACATAAGTCAGTGGAGGAGTCAGGATCCAAACCAGTCAGTCTAATAATGCCAGGGTCTGCACTCCTAACAATCGCATCACTGTATGGGAGATTTGTCTACAAATAAATTATGAAACCTTAGGCCTTTGGAATAGAGAGAAATAACTTCTATTTTTCATGGGAAACCCTTCTGTGAGGGATAAGAATAAACGTAAATGATGAAATAAAGGATAGGTACATTGCTACTTTTACTTTTAAGATTCCATCAAAACACCTTACCAGTGGTCTCTCTGCACATCTGACTGAAATAAGGCATTTATTTTATTTGCTTTCTTATCATTCAGTTTATGTGTATTTGGAAGATTAAAGTGCTAAAAAGAAAATCAGTTGAAGGAGAGACTATGTATATCAACCAGTTCTTAACCTATTTACTGAACAAATATTTATTAGTATATTTAAAAATGAAACAATCTTTTCATCAACAATCAAAATTCATTATTTTGCATCAAAATAAATCCCTAAATCTTATTAGTTTCCTTTAAAATTTTATGTTATTCTGAAATCTATTCTCTTACAGTTTAGACAAATTAATAGGATATCAATATTAGATAATCACAAATGTTTTAGAATTTAACAAAAATAGAAGTTATTGCTCTCTACTCCAAAAAAATTTTTTTTCGAGGTAACTAAGGCACAGAGAGATTAAGTAGTATACCTGTGGCCTCACAGTTAGTAAAAGGCAGAGGTGGGTTTCCAGTTCAAGCTCTCTGATGTGGAGTCCATTTTCTGTGTTACTGTTATCTGTTTGTAAAGGACCCTCCATAAATCTACCACACAGATGTTGCTTTAAGGGCTTAATATATGCAAGGCATAGTGTAAAGAGCTGTAAGACTTAAGAAATCATTTTTTGAAATCGGGCCTCTCTCTGTCTTGAAGGAATTTATTTTTAAGCAGAGATAGTAATACAAACATATAAATAAACAATGAAAGATAAAGTTTGGGAAGGAGGGGCTTTGAGAGGAAGATACTTCTGGCTGAAAATCAACAGTGGGTTTACGAAGGAAGTAAGATTTCAATTTAAGTTCCAGGAAGGCAGATCCTGTACTTTAGTTCCAGAAGGCAGACCCTGTACTGTGGTTTCCTAGTTCTTAGCACAAGATGTATAGTATTATAGATGCTTTTTATGACAATTCAATTCTTTTAAAATAAATGAATACTTTGGACCTAGATATGAGAAGTAGAAATAGAGGAAGAAAGATACTCTCAATCCAACTTCATGATGCAAAGGTCAATTGTCTACTGACTCCAGGGGGGCCCTGTGCCAGGTAGGGAGAACAGCAAGTACCAAAGCATGGAGACAGGAAAGCTTGGGGTGTAAAGTCCACCTGGGTGTACAATGTTACTGGGTGTGAGAAGGGAGTGGGAGGTAAGGCTGGAAGAGTACATTATAACCAGTGTTGGAAAGATCTTGTTCTGAGGAATGTGAGGAGAAAGATCCCCAAATGTGTCATTATTGTCTATATTTTTACTTTTATTAAGCAAGCCTTGGTGATTGCTGATTATGTTCATTTTTTCTAATATAAAAAACTACTTAGATGTAAGAACACCAATTTATTCATTTACAAATATTTCATTTACAATATGCTAGAACCTGGAATCGTTATTCATTTCTATATGTTTCCAAACCATATAAACAGTCTAAAGCAGTAGAAAATATCTTGTTTGTATTTAACATAATGAGCCAATTCTAAAATTATGTTTAGACACATTAAACCAAATTAATTCTGAGACAAAAGTTAAATTTTAAACGTTCATAGAATTTTTCCTGAAGGATTTGATCCTTAAAATAGCTGTAGAACCTTGGGACGAGCTGCTTAATTTATATTGCATATATAAGCAATATGTACATTTTATATATCTCTGTATGTATACCAACTTCTCTGTAGCTATCACACTATGTAGCATATAATATAAAGAATTTAAAGAGGTTTTGGACTTTAAAATCTGACAGATCTGATTGGAAGCACGATAATGTCACTTTCTAGCTGTAAGTCATTAGGCAAATTGCTTAACTTTGAACCTGAATTTTCTCATATACAAAATAAGAATAACAATTTCTGCCTTGATTACTGGGCCCTGACACCTTCTGCGTGGAACTCACAGCACTACAGGCAGGGCTGTTCAGAGATGTTCCCACACCGTCACCCCTCTCCCTCCTTCTGCAGGGAGCTCCAAAGACTGTGAGAGGCAACTTCTTTATTTCTCCCAGAACACTGCCTAACACCTGAGCTTCTGACCTGTGGTAACTTATGCGCAGATCCCATGCTCAGATGTGCTGGTGTGCAGTTGGGTGTTTTTTGTTGTGTTTTAGATGTTCAGCTTATTGTTGTTTCAAAGGGAGAGACCTGGAGATGTCTCTCACTCCACCATGTTTCCCAGCTCAGTCGTATCTTTAAATTTTTGAGACACTTTATACTGTTTTCCATAGTGTCCACACCAATTTACATTCACATCAATAGTGAGGGTTCCCTTTTCTCCATATCTTCACCAACACTTGTTATTTCTAGTCTTTTTGATAATAGCCATTCTAGCAAGTGTTAGGCATTACCTCATTGTGGTCTTGATTTTCATTTTACCTTATAATTACTATCTTTGAACATCTTTTCATGCATCTGTTGACCATCTTATGTCTTTAAAAAATTCTATACAGATCCTCTTCTCATTTTTAATTGGATTGTTTATTTTTTTGTTATTGAGTTGTTTGAATTCTTTGTATACTTTGGATATTAACCCCTTTTCAGATATATGATTTGCAAATATTTTCTCCAATTCAGTAGGGCATCTTTTCATTTTGATGATAATTTCCTTTGCAGTGCAGAAGCTTTTTAATTTGATGTAGTCTCACTAGTTTATTTTTTCTTTTATTGCTCTTGCTTTTGGAGTCAGATTCATAAATTCAATGCCAAAATCGATATCAAGAGTTTACTATCTATGTTTCTTCTAGGAATTTTATCATTTCAGTTCTTACATTCAAGTCTTTAATTCATTTTGAGTTAATTTATGTGCATGGTATGAGACAGTGGTCTAGTTTTATTCTTTTGCCTGTGGCTGTTCAGTTTTCTTGACATCAATTATTGAAGAGATTGTCCTTTCCCCAGTGTATATTCTTGGGTCCTTTTCATAAATTAATTGAGCACATATAGCTGGGTTTTTTTTTTTTCTGGAGTCTCTGTTCTGTTACATTGACCTATGTGTCTGTGTTCATGTGAATAACATAGTTTTTGATTACTATAGCTTCGTAATATAGTTTGACATGAGGGAGTGTAAAACCTCCAGCTATTTTCTTCTTTCTCAAGATTGCTTTGGCTAGTCAGGGCCTTTCATGGTTCCATACAAATTTTAGAATTATTTGTTCTCTTTCTGTGAAAAATACCACTGGAATTTTGATAGGGCTTGTATTGTATTTGTAGATTGCTTTGGGTAGTATAGAGATTCTTAACAATGTCAATTCTTTCAGTCCAAGAGCATGGAATATCTTTCCATTTATTTGTATCTTCTTCAATTTATTTTATCGATGTCTTACTTTTCAGGGTACAGGTCTTTCACCTACTTGGTTAAATTTATTCTTTTGGATGAAATTGTAAATGGGACTAGTTTCTTAATTTTTTCTGATAGTTTGTTATTAGTGTAATGAAACGCAACAGACTTCTGAATATTGACTTTGTATCTTGCAACTTGACTGGAGTCATTTATTAGTTCTAACAGTTTTTTTTTTTTGATGGAGTCTTTAGCTTCCTATTTATAGTATATATAATATCATGTCATCTGCAAATAGTGACAGTTTTACTTTTTCTTTTCCAATTTAGATGACTGTTATTTCTTTTTCTTGTCTAATTGCTGTGGCTAGGTCTTCCAATACTATGTTGAATAAAAATGGTGAAAGTTCGCATTCTTGTTTTATTTCTAATCTTAAGAAAAATGCTTGTAGCTTTTTTCCATGGAGTATGATGTTAGCTGTGGGTTTGTCATATATGGCCTTTATTAAGTTGAGGTATATTCCCTCTATTTCCACATTGTTGAGAATTTTTATCATAAATGGATATTAAATTTTGTCAAATACTTTTTCTGCATCTATTGAGATAATCATATGATATTTATCTTTCATTTTGTTAATGTGGTATATTATGCTGATTGATTTGAGGACTTTGAACAATTCTTTAGTCCCTGGACTATATCATACTTAATCATAGTATATTATCTTTTTAATATATTGTTGAATTTGGTTTGCTAATATTTTGTCGAGGATTTTTACATATATGTTTAATTTTTTGTGCTGTTTTTTCCTGGTTTTGAAAGCAATAATGCTGGCCTCATAAGAGGAACTTAAAAGCATTCCCTCATCTTCCACTTTTTGAAAGCATTTGAGAAGGATAGATATTAAATATTCTATATTTATATATTCTATAATGTTTGGTAGAATTCACCAATGAAGCCTTCTCATCTTGAGCTTTTGTATATCGAGAGGTTTATTATTATTATTATTACTGATTCAACCTCCTTACTAATAATTGGCTTATTCAGATTTTATATTTTTTTCCTGATTCAGTCTTGGAAGAATGTATATTTTTATAAATTTATCCATTTTTTTCTAGGTTGTCCAATTTGTTGGCATATAATTGTTCATAGTTTTTCTTATGATTCTTACAGGCCATATCCCTAATGACAATAGATGCAAAAATCCTCAACAAAAAACTTTCATTTCTGATTTTATTTATATATTGATCTCTCTTTTTTTCCTGGTAAGTCTTGCTAAAAGTTTGCCAGTTTTTAAAATCTTTTTAAAGAATAAGATATTAGTTTCATTGGTATTTTTTTAATTATAATTTTTTTTTAGTTTCTATTTTATTTATTTTTGCTTTGACCTTTATTATTGCCTTCCTTCTACTAACTTTGGGCTTCATTGATTCTTCTTCTAATTCCTTTAAGGTGTAAAGTTAGATTGCTTGAGATTTTTTTCTTATTTCTGAGGTAGGCTTGTGTTGTTATAAACTTCGCTCTTAAGACAGCTTTTGCTGCATCCCATAGATTTTTGACTGTTGTATTTCTATTTTCAATTGTTTCAAGATATTTTTTAATTTCTCCTTTGATTTCTTTATTGACACTTTGATGGTTCAGTAGCATGTTGTTTAATCTCCACACATTTGTGATTTTTTTTTCATTTTTCTTCCTGTAACTGATTTCTAGTTTCATACCATTGTGGTCAGAAAAGATGCTTGATATAATTTCAACCTTAAATTTATTGAAACTTATTTTGTGGCCTAACATGTGATCTAGCTTGGATAATCCATGTTCATTTGAGAATATGTATTCTGCTGCTTTTAGATTGAATGTTCTGTATATATCCATTAAGTTAATGTAGTTTAATGTGTCATTTTAGATTACTTTGCTTATTGATTTTTCTGTCTGGATGTGTTCTTAGACCTGAAGTGAGTCTCTTAAGGGCAGCATATAAATGAGTCTTGTTATTTTCGATTGGATAATTTAATCCAATTACATTTAAAATAATAATTATTTTCTTTTGAAAGAAAAGATTCTGTTTTTTTAGATGTGGATAATTAGACAAAAGTTTATTATTTTTATATTCTTTAACATTTATTATTTCTTAAAACAATAATTTTTTATTTTTTAGTTATAGTTGGCATGTAATACTATATTAGTTTCAGGTGTACAATACAGTGATTAGACATCTATATAACTTACAAGGTGAACACCCCAATAAATCTCTTGCCCCTCTGATACTGTACATTTACTGTAAAATTATTGGCTATATTCCTTATGCTATACTTTCTATCTCCATGACTATTTTGTGATTACCAATTTTTAGTTCTTAACCCTTTCCCCTTTTCACCAACATTGTCAATCCCCTCTTATCTGGTAACCTTCTAATTGTTCTCTGTATCTATGATTTTGTTTCTGTTTGTTCGGTTATTTATTTTGTTCTTTAGATTCCACATATACATGCAATCATATGTCATTTGTTTTTTTCTATCAGACTTACTCCACTCAGCATACTACCCTCTAGGTCCAGCATGAAATGTCTTTTTCCATCCTCTTGCTCTTAGTCTCTGTGCGTCTTTTAATCTGAAGTGAGTCTCTTGTAGGCAGTATATATAAGGATCTTGTTTTCTTATCCATTCAGCCACACTATCTTTTTATTGCAGCACTTAATTCTTTTTCATTTGAAGTACTCATTGATAGGTATGTGGTTATTGCCATTCTTTATTTAGACTTTTGATACACATTTTTTTTTCTTAAAGAAGTCCCTCCAACATTCTTGTCATACTGGCTTGGTGATGATGAATTCCTTTAGCTTTTTCTTGTCTGGAAAGCTCTTTATCTGTTCTTCGATTCTAAATGATAATTTTGATGAGTAAAGTAATCTTGGTTGTAGGTCCTGGCTTTTCATCACTTTGAACCTTTTGTGCCAAGCCCTTTTGGCCTCTCAAGTTTCTGTTGAGAAATCAGCTGCCAGTCTTATGGGCACTCTCTTACATGTAATTAACTGCTTTTCTCTTGCTGCTTTAAGAGTCTCTCTTTGAATTTAACTTTTGACATTTTTATTATGATGTGTCTTGGTGTAGATGTCTTTGAGTTTGTCTTATTTGGGACTCTAAACTTCCTGGAGTTGTATGTCTATTTCCCTCACCAGGTTTGAGAAGTTTTCCATCATTATTTCTTCAAAATAGGTTTTCAATTCCTTGTTCTCTTCTCCTTTTGGTACCCCTATGATGGGAATGTTGTTATGCCTGATATTGTCCTAGAGGCTTTTTAAACTTTCATTTTTTTGGATTCTTTTTTATTATTGCTATTCTGATTGGGTGTCCTCTGCTACTCCATCCTCTATGTATCCAATTTGATCTTCATTTTTATCCACTCTGTTGATTCCCTCTAATGTGCTCTTCATCTCAGATATTGTGGTCTTCCTTTTCTGACTGGCTCCCTATTATGTTTTCCATCTCCATTTTTATGTTTTTTTATCTTTTTGTTAAAGTTTTCACTGAGTTCATCTACTCTTCTCCTAAGTTCCTTGAGCATCCTTAAAACCAAAGTTTTGAACTCTACATCTACCTTCTATGCTATCTTGAATCTTCTCTAAAATAATTATTGATAGGTATGTGCTTATTGCCATTTTGTTCTCTGTTTTCTGGCTTTTGTGTGTGTGTGTGTATTTCCTCTTTGTTCTTCTCTTCTGCTCTTGCTCTCTTTTGTGGTTTGATGGTTTTCTGTAGTGTAATATTTATATTTCTCTCTCATTATCTTCTGTGTATCTATGTAGTTTTTGCTTTATGGTTATCATGAGGTTCACATATAATAGTATATTTAACAGTCTATTTTAAGTTGATAGAAACAAATGTAAAGGCATTCTTCAAACTCTACATTTACCACCCCCTGTGTTTTATGTTTTTAATGTCAAAGTTTACATCTTTTAATTTTGTGTCTATCTGAGTTAATTATTGTTATAGTTCATTTTACTACTTTTGTCTTTTAACTGTCACACTAGCTTGATAAGTGGTTAATCTAAGACCTTTTCTTTTCAGCTTAAAGAAGTTCCTTTAACATTTTTTCTAAGGCCACTTTAGAGGCAATAAACTCTTAGCTTTTGCTTGTCTGGAAACTCTTTATCTTTAGATTCTGAATGATAACCTTGCCAAGTGGAGTATTCTTGTTTGGAAGTTTTTGCCTCTAAGCACTTTGAATACATTATTCTGCTCCTTCTGACCTGCAAAATTTCTGCTAAAAACTCAGCTCATAGTCCTATGGGGGTTGTTTTTCTCTTGCTGCTTTTTTAAAGATTCTCTCTTTATCTTTAATATTTGATCGACATTTTAATTAAAATGTATCTTGGTGTGGATAGCTTTGGTTTACCTTTGAAACAGTCTGTGCTTCCTAGACCTGAATGTCTGCTTCCTTCCCCAGGTGAGGAAATTTTTGTCATTATTTCTTCAAATATGTTTTCCGCTCCTTTCTCTCTCTTCTCCTTCTGACACCCTTATAATATAAATGTTATTCCGCTTGATGCTGTCCCATAGGTCCCTTAAGCTTGCTCTATCATCTCTCTCTCTCAATCTCTCTCTCTCTCTCTCTCTCTCTTATCTATCTATCTATCTATCTATCTATCTATCTATCTATCTATCTATCATCTGTATTCATCTATCTATTTATTTATTTTTGCCACTCTGTTTGGGTGAGTTCTACTACCTTGTCTTCCACATTGCTGATCTGTTCTATTTCAACTAGTCTGCCTTTGAACCCCTCTAGTGTATTTTTTTCATTCAGTTATTGTATTTTTCAGCTTTGTTACTTCTGTTTTGTACTTTTTAATATTTTCTATCTCTGTTGAAGTTCTCACTGTGTTCACCTATTATCCTGAGTTAAGTGAGCATCTTTACGACTATTACTTTGAACTCTAGTAGGCAAAGTACTTATATGTCTGTTTCATTAAGATTTTTTTCTTATTCTTTAATTTGGCATATATTCCTTTATTTCCTAATTTTGCCTGACTCTCTGTGTTTGTTTCTATGTATTTAATGACAGAGTTTTCTTTACAAATCTTGAAAGCAGTCCTGTGTAGGAGATTAACCTTATTGTCTAACCTTACCCAATCTCTTGATTGTCTCTCCAACCTTTGTGATTGTCTATAGAATTCTGATTTATTTCTGATAAGTCTCAACTTTTCAGGGTGTACCAAGACCTGTGAATATTCCAGAGGGAGGGATCTAAGTCAGCACCTAGTTTCAGGCTGAATGAAAGTGAGACTATGAGGCAACAGATTTTAAGGCATGCAATGTTTAGACAGCCCTGTGGAACCACAATTGTGAATCCTACTGAACTCCAGACCAGTTGATCTAGAGGTTTCCCCTTGGTGACAGTAGTAAAAATTTGGATCCAGACAAGTGTATAAGCTCCTATTTGGGAAGTACTGGTGAGCTATAGTGAAGCAAAGGAGAGAACAAAGATGGTGTTCCCCAGCCTATGTTCCCTGAGAGCATTTTTGAAACTTCTACATGTGTGACATACTGGAAGTCTGCCCCTCAGGCTGGAGCTCCAGGACAAGAAAATAGTTCTTTTTCACAGGAAGATTGAAAACGTGTTGCAGTCTGCTTTCTTTGCAGTGTCCTTGGGGTGATAGTCTGCCAAAAACTGTCTCTCTAATTATTTCAGACATGTGGTGCCCAGAAAGGCAATCATGTCTGGCCACCAAAGTCAGGTATTCAAGGAACATCCTCTATGTGAGCTGCATGCACCTGTTGACCATGACAGGGCCATGGGAGTGATGAGGAGGTTAGATGTTCATGTGCACAACCTTGGTGGGGCCATGGGAGTGGCACAATGACAAGGTGTGCCCACTGGCAGTAGTGTGTTAGAGAAAGAATGCAAAGATTGTGCTCACTAGTGCTGATGCTAGCAAGGTAGATGGAAAATGCAAAGGTGAGCCTCAGCAGCATCCCTGTTCCTGGAGAAAGTTCCAACAGGCTCCTGCCCTTCTGTTAGATACTTTAAGATTAGTACATGAATCTCCGTCACATATGTTCTAGGTTCTTTATAAACTACTGCTTTTGCACTTGGTCCCTGGGCAAGTAAGTTTGCTTACAGCCCTTTAAAAGTGAAATCTTCATTCTCTACAGTTCTATGGTTCTCTTGGACATAACACCTGCTACTTTTCAAAGCCAGATATTTTGGAGGCAGTGTCTCTGGTGCAGGTCCCAAGGGTTGGGTTGGCTGATGTAGGGCATGAACCTCTTGCCCCTCAGGGATAAGCTTCATATTTGTGAGATCTCTCTCATTTGTGTGTTACCATGCCAGGGATGAGGTTTTAAAAGACCACATCTCTCCTACCTATTTTGATGTGACCCTTTTATCCTTTGTTGTGGAGAAGTTGTTCAGCTAGTCTTCAGGTCCTCTCAGAGGGAATAGATTCAAATGTAGCTGTAGACTTGTGTCTATAAGAGGAGGTGAGTTTGGGATCTTCCTATGCCACTATCTTGAACCACCTCTGAATGCATTTTTAATTTAATTTATTTAGAGCAGAATTTGTATTTTTATTTAGTTGCTTTTAGAGGAATAAGAAGAACATGTTTTCCTTAAGTGTATTGCACAGTTAACAACATTTAGAAGACCAAACAGGCAGCTGATGAGGTTTTTGAAAGAAGGATTGTTAACATTTTGGGGTTCTTTCTGCTTCCGGAATCTCATATATTTGTAACTTTGAATCAGAACCTCTAAAATTTTAGTATCTAGTTATCCTGGAATTTGCCAAAACATAGCTTCCCCATCCATGTAGCAAAAGTGAAAATTATATTTATTATCTATTATTTGAGACCTTTAAAAGAAGATTATAATAAAGTAGAGTGGTTAAAGAAATGGAAGAAGCATGAGCTTGATTTGATATGTTGACTTGTACATTGCTATGGATGAGGTATTGTGAAGCTTCTGGAAGACTAGGTGACTCCAAACAGAGGAGAGACTGGCCTTTAGGGTTCCAATTCCACTATTTTGTAACTGGATATTGTCTAATGATCCTTTGTGGTTGGAAGGACAATATTTCAACAGACTGGTAACTAATTGCTTTTATCTCTGGTTTATTCACAGGAGATTAAAGAAAACCATGATGGTGCAAGCCCAACTGCACTGCTTATATCTCCTTACACTTTATTTGGTAAGAGAAGAAGATGTTCTTTATTTATTTACTAAGATATTTTTCACCATCCTTCTACCCCAAACCAGGGAAGCAATGATTGTCACTTAAAAAAAGAATCAATCAAAATTAAATGTTTGCACTGATGTACTTTCTCCTTAGCTCTTAAAAGCTAATAGCACTTACTGGGCAAAGTGTAAAACAAATCTATCTATTCAAGTTTAGTTTTTCATGTCAAGGAATCAGGAAATAAAAGCATATTGCCACATGTGTTAGTCTGAGTCCCTTAATCGTGACCTTTTTTTTTTTTTACTTTGACCATGAAAAATTACCAGTGAAACACAAAGAAAATAATTTTCTCTATTTTCAACCCTGCTCTATTCTGTATTTTTCTTTCCATTAATGTTTTGGTATTTTCTAGTTAAATTTGTCTTTAGCCATTTATTGAGCTAAGCCTATCGACTGACAGGCTTGTAGACATTGCAGATAGATGAAATTTGAAGAAATCCAACCCTTGACCTCAGATAATGAGACGCCATCCTGATTTTACTCATGAGATCCATAAATGTCATGCACTTGCCAATTTGTTAGAGAAGATCATGGAAAAGTATTTGCTTTTATCTTAGAAGGAAGGTGATGCTTGCACCTCTAGATGCTCACACCTCAAATCTTGGTTACTTTCTTCTGTAACATATACATTTAACATATAAGTAAATTTCAAGTCCCAGAGAATCCTCTAGAGCCCACACAGATGAAAATATCACAGCTTTTCTCCTAGGACTGGAGGGCCAGGAGTGGATAACCTGTAGTTAAAATTTTATGAGCAACGCATATCCTCAAAGACCAGGGACTCACAGCTTGTCACTAGGATTACTTAAGAACTGGGTCAAACATCCCCACATGACTTCTTTCTTCTTCCTACTCTCTGAAACAATCTTTGCTATCTATATATCATGGGGTTATAGTAAAGTCAGATCTAGGTTCAAACTTGGCACTGTGACTTACCTGTGATAAGAATTTGGGTGAGTTACTTAAGCACTGAACCTCGGTTTTCTGCACCATGAAATGGGTCTGAAAGATTACTTGCCTATAGAATGTTGTGGAAATGAAATAAGACAATGCATTTTTAAAGCCCTCAGATTAGTAACTAGCATAGTCTAAGCACTCATTAAATACTAGCTATTATCATTACTGCAGGGTTTTAAATATTCAGTGTCTACACTTAAATGGACCCTGACCTCCATGAGGAAGAGACTGTGTTTTAGTCATCTTTGCAGCCTCAGCACATAGCACAGTGCCAGGAACAAGGCAGAAATTAAATTCATAATTATGGGTTTATATTAGGAAACAACAATGAGATCCAAGAGAGACAGACAGAGAGAGAGAGAGGGAGAGACAGAGAGAGAGACAGAGAGGGAGAGAGAGAGAGAGAGAGAGAGAGAGAGAGAGAAGATTCTATCAATAATTTGATATTAGTGGGCTTATCTGCTTTTTGTCTAAGAAGCGGCATGCATTCTTCTTTTTAGATAAAAGTTGAAAATAAGTTTTCCTTCTCCCTGCTCTCATCCCAGTGGGATTTCTACCTATAGTAAGAAATACTGGCAAACATTGCTGATAGCAAGACCTTTGCCCAGGAGATAGTCACAAAGCACAGCTGCCTTTGGTTGAAGGAGGGAAATTGCTGCCTCTGTGGTGGGATTTCAGGAACATTAAGATGGAGCCACTTCTCTCTCCTGCCTCCACCCATCTTTACTCCCAAGTCCTCTCTTATGAAGAGTGAAAGCCTAGTTGAAGTTTTTGCCTTTGCCATACAGCTTTCTTCAACAGAGGTAGTAATTTAATATGATTGCCAGTCACTTATTCTATACTGTTAATGGGTCTCCTGTTACTTTCTGAGAACTGGTTTTCATAAAGGGGTTAGAAACACTGCATGAATATATTGTAAAGGTATTGAAGAAAGAGGAAGTAAGTAATCTAGACTTTGGGAAAAGGTGAGGAATAGGGAGGAAGGGAAATCAAGGAGAAATCACCTATTTTAGAGTTTTGCCTGGGGACTATGATTCTTCCAGAAGGAAGAATATCTTGGAATAATACTGTGTAATCACCTCAGAGAACACTTGCTGGAAAATGCAATGAGGGTGGCTACCAGGCAGGCAGATCTGGCAATTTCACATGTCCTTTGGTGGCCTGGAAGGCAGTGTAGCAACATGGTTCAGAGTTGGGGCTTGGTTCAACAGAATTGGCTTTATCCCACTGTAAAGCCAAGTATCTGTGTTTCTGCTCTGAGACTTCTCTGGAGATACTTTCTTGATTTTGATGAAAACCAGAAGAAATAATGTGTGTGTAGGGTCTAGTTCCATACCTGTCACACGAGGAACACTCAGAACTGTCTGTTCCATTTTCTGCTCCTCCTTTCCTTTCTTTGTACAAGATAGTGAATGTTATTACCTCCAACTCCTACAAAAACCCTCTGGTCCTTTCATATGTTTCCACCACACTGTCCTTCTCAATTCTGGCAGCATGGCCTGATGACTCATGGTGTGCACATGGATTTTGAAATCTTTATAGTCTAGATAGTTGTGTTAATGGACAGGAAGAATGACTTGCTGCTCTGATATAAGAACCCAACTTTGAACCCTGAAACTGAGATGTATTCTCCTTTCTTGATAGGTAAGCCAGCTTGTCCATGTAGAAAGAATGCAGGCTTTATATGAGGTTTGCTTGACTAATGCAGTTTTCCTCTGGATGCCATCACTGGTATGATCAACTGAAAGGCTGGCCACTTGTTGATGTAAGTGGCAAGTTGATGAAGGGAGTTTTCTGTTAAACAGTAACCCCACAGAAATCACTGCCCATGTTTGGGACCAAACATGGCAGCACCTGGCCATCTTCACCCAGTTCTTGTGCCTCAACTTCTAGAGGAGCTAATGGACCTGAAGAAGATGTAGCAAAAGAATGGAAGGGAAGAAGATCACCCAGAGGAAGATTAACTTAGAAAGGAAGAGATGTGCTATAGGCTATAGAATTATTGTTTTGGTATAGAGTACTTCTAGCTATAAGTAACAGGATGTTTAATTTTAGAGGTCTTCAATAGGGGTTTATTTTCCTCAGATAACAAGGATCCTGAAGTAGGCAGTCCAGGGCAGGTTCAGCAGGTCTGTGATGTTATCAGAGACTTGGGCTTCTTTATTTTTGCTCTACCATTTTCTGAGCTGGGTTTCATGATGGCTGTCATAGCTAAAGACACAAGGTCCATTATCTGAATGACAACAAGGAAGGTAAAGGGCAATGCCAGCCACATCTGTTTTTTTTTTCATCAGGAAAACAAAAGCTTGACCAGAACTCCCCAGGAAATTTTCCTCTTTTTTTCTTTTTTCTTTTTTTTTTTTCATGAACCAGAATGATTCACTTGGCCGCCCTCCTAGCTGCAAAGGAGTCTGGGAAAGAGACCACTTGGTTTCCCATGGGAAAGAGGTTGACAATGGCTGGGGGCAGCTAATCCAAGGGCCTGCCATAAATCTGAAGAAGAGTGGACCAAATTCCAAATCCCTCTGTATTCTCATTTGTTATTATTCCTTTACCAGACAACCATTATCAATTTAAGATTCAATTAACCCAAGGATCTAGTGTAAGATAATTTTTCACCATCACTCTCATACTATCTGTTTCTGGGTTATTCCCAGCATTTCCATGGCAAGGATATACTTGCTCTCCCTAAAGAAGTGGAAAACAAATTCCCCACTGCACAAACCCTTCCCCTCTCTACTTCTTACTTTTTTAGTTTTATCTATCTAGCTCAAAAACTATTGACTCCATATGCTTTTCATTCTAACCTATCCCACCCCTGATTTCCACTATAAGTAGGAGGTCTGAAGAACCACTCAGGAAGGAGGGGAGACCAGCATCAAGTATGGGGGCTAAATCCCTCCTCCCAGAAGGTAACCCTCCATGGGTGGGTTTTTGGCTGGCTGTCCTTTCCTATGTGCCACCTGCTCCACTCTGCCTTGCATTTTCCTTCAGAGAGCAGTTGTTCTAGAAACTAAGGGATGTTAAGGGCTGCTGCTGAATGCTCCCCATTTTACCTGGTCGGGAATGACAAGGGTCATACTTTCCCACACATCTCTGCTGTTTATGTGTCCTCTGGTGGGTAGTGACTGAGACAGCCGGTTTTAGTATCTCACGTTTGAATCTTGCTTCCTGCCACTACCTGAGCAAAATACTTAACCTCTCTGTGTCTCAGTCTCATCACCTGTAGAATGAGCTAACAATAATTTACCTCCTTATGGTTGTCAGGATTAAATATGCTTAGGAAAGAGCTCAGCACATACTAACTTAGCAAGTGTGAGCTCTTCTTACTGTCTCTGGATTTGGGCATCTGCAGAGGGTTGCTTGCCTTTTAAGTTCAGGGTCTTTGAATATTAGAATTGCTGTGGGGTTACTGCTTGAAGTAAACATTCTGTGCTTTAATTTTTTTTCTAAATGAGTAAAGATAGTTAAATAAATGTTAAACAGTAAGCTTTTCTTAAAGTTACAGTTCAAATTCAAATCAAATTTGAATGAATTTATCATGTAACGATATGTCAAGCAAGCGTTGTATTAAACATATCTGCATATATTTTCTTCCCCTTATAAACCCAACTGTGTCTGGGGAAACTGTAAGCTCTAGAGTTCAGGGAATCTTCTATGAATTTCCTTATGAGCTAACAGAAGTAAAGTGAGATGTTTTAAGAAGCTGTTGTTAAACCATCTAGAATTTAGAAGGCAGAGTGGCACTGTGGGAAGACCATGAGCTTTTGTTCAGTTAGATCCACATGTATGTGCAGTGTCAACCACTTGTAAATTTTACTCTGAACAAGTAGCTTGACCTTTCTGAGCCTCATCTGTAAGATGAGAGTTAATATTCCTCCTACAGGGCCATTGCTTGAATGGTTAAATGAGAAAAGCAATGCAAGGTTCATAGCAAACCATTGACATAGTAGAGCCTCAAGAGATAGCAGGCCCCTTTCTGACCATTTTGACTAGATTTCATATTGCTTTGAGCCAGGTTAAAATCTTACTTTTTATATATCAGTCTTGGAAGCCACAATAAAATCAGCAAGTGACACATATACATTCATAATAGATGATAATGTTAATTTTCATCTTATTTTTTAAACAGACAACTGGATATGGCCAAGAAGGGAGGTTTAGTGGACCCCTGAAACCCATGACATTTTCTGTTTTTGAAGGCCAAGAAGCAAGTCAAATCATATTCCAGGTAATGACTACTCTTGATCACTGTCATCTTAACTTCTCATGCTCTCTCAGTGAACTTTTACTCTTATCTACTGTGTAGCAGGAAATAAAATAAAGGCATGCCAGATCTCATTATCAAGAGTGATTTCAGAAGCTAGGTTAAACAGAGAGATGAGTGGCTTCAGTATTATAAGGAATTGAACCTAACATCCTATATTTGGACTTCCTTAGCTGTGTCTGGGGTAAGTTCTCCCACCCTGGGAGTGGGGATCTTGGTGCCTATAGGTTCTGCCTCTCAACGAGGGTAGAAAGGGAACTTGTTTCTAGCAGGGGATGACCATGTGACCATCAGGCTGTCAGTTTGATGTGTTTGCTGCTTGAAATGTTTGAAGATGTGGGTTCTCTGGATTAATGCTGGAATGGCCTCACTGTTTGGCCAAAGGCCTGCTTTGCATCACCACCTCCTCTGAGCCTAGCCCTGGGCCCTTGCCTGTGGGTTGGCCAGGGCACACTGGGAGGCAGTCATCTCTTTCAGTTAGGTAACTGAGAAAAGCATCAGATTGAGGGTGTGATCTGTAGGTGGGAGTGAGAGACTTCAGCTATAAAAATATTTGAAATAATCCTGGAAATGTGATGGAGAAGGAGAAAAACATACACTATATTTACCAGAAATCCCTTGGGGAAGCCTGCTTAGCCTTGGCATGGCTGAAGATGCTTTGATGAGCCTCTGGGGTACCCATGATACTCAGTCCCCACACACTGGGAGAGAAACAGAGGTCTGTTAAACTACCTTCTGAGGCAGATGCCTCCCATTGTTTTGTTGGACAGTTCTAAACACACAGAGGCTGAAAGCTGCCTTGTATCCCTTCCCCTATCCTGGGAGTGAAGATTTGAAGTCACCAACTATTGTAGTTGAATTGTATAGTTTCCCTTCGATTCTCATTTTTTGCTTTATGTACTTTGGGGTATGTTGGTAGATACATATATGTTTATAAATTGTTATAGCTTTTTAATGAATTGATCCTTGTATCATTGTTGAATGTCCTTTTTAGTCTTCAGTAAGAATTTTCATTTTAAATTGATATTGTTTTTAAGCCTATTTTTTTCTAATAGTAATATAGATTAATTTCACCCTTGTTTTGAAGGATAATTTTTTTGGATATAAACACTTAGCAGTCATTTTCTTTTAGCTCCTTGACTACGCCATTCTGCTGTCTTCTGGCTTTCATGGAAAGTCAGCTATTTATTTTATTGAGATCTGTTGTATGTGATGAATCTTTGCATTTTCAAGGTTCTCTTTACCTTTCAAGTATTTAATTATGATATGTCTAAGTTTGGGTCCCTTTGAGTTTATTATAGTTGGAGTTTATCAGACTTCTTGGATATATAGATTAATGTTTTTCTCAAATTTGGGAAAATTTTGGTAATTCTTTCTTCAAATAATCTTTCTGCCCCTTTCTCTCTTTCCTTTCTTTCTATGACTCCCTCTATGCATATGCTTGCTTGATGATGTTCCATTGTCTCTAGAACTCTATTAATAATATTTCTTCATTCTTCTTTTTTCTTCAGGGTGGATAATCTCTTCTTTTAAGCTGATTAATTTTTTCTTATGCTAGCTCAGATCTATCGTTGAGCCCTTTTTAATAATTTTTTATTTTAGTTACTATATTTGTCAACATCAGAATTTCTATTTTTTTTAAAAAAATCATTTCTATGTCTTTATTGATATTCTCTGTTTGGTGAGACAATGTACTTGTACTTTACTTCTTTAGAGGTAGTGTCCTTTAGTTTTCAAACTTATTTAAAATAGATAATTTGAAGTTTTTATCTAGTAAGTCTAACATTGGGCTTCCTTAGGGGCAGTTTTTAGTGACTGCTTTTTTTTCTTGTGTATGGGTCTTTATTTTTATTTGTATGTCTCATAATCATTTGTTGAAAATTGAACATTTTAATTCATTTCATTTCCTGTTTAGAAAAAAAAGTGCAACTTACTGCCAGAATTAGTTTAATTTTACATGAACATGCTCTTTGAGGCTAAAAAAAATCTGACTGGTTTTCAATGTGAAAATAAAATATAAAAACTGTTCTTGGAGTTATTTCTAAATAGAACCTGTCTCTAATCCTAATGTAACATATTGGGATTATTTGATGTAATATATATGATGATCAGTATTTAATAATTTTTTTTTGGTGTGGTAATTTTAAAAGCATGGAACAATACAAAGTGGACCATCTAGGATTTGACATTTTCAGCAATTGAGAATTACTATATTTTGTAAATGGAAATACCACTACTAAAAACAGAATGCTATAAATAGAATAATGTCATTTGTTTCCAAAGATTAGATATCCTTGAGTGATGCAAAAATAATAATAAAAGTGAAATATTTCATGGCAAACTTTGGAGGTAAGATTAGTACTGTAATCAGCATGTTATCTCAGAGTAAACAACAGCCACAAGTGCCACCAGTGAGTATTCTAGGGCAAACAGGAAATGGGTTAAATAATAGGATGCAGCAGGTCTAGAAATCATAATCCCTCCTCTTCCAAGGGTGTGTTTTTGTTGCTGTTTGTTTAATGACTTTGTTGAACTAATTCTGTAAAGTCTTTATACTTTTTCATGCATGACTATCAAGTCTCTGCTCCATTAGTTTAGTGTTCAGCTAATGATTGAACTGAGACTTTCTTGAAAGCCCTGAACCAATAAAGTCTTCCAGCCTTTGACAAAGTGTTCTGTGTGCATGTTGAGTACACCTTTAAGGATGTAGCAAGCAATTTAAAACTCTGTCTTAGCTTTCAATTCTTGCTTGTGCAGAGTCTCAAGACCAGCTGGAGGTGAGAGATTAAGGTCTTCTCAAGTCTGCTCTGGGCCCATGTGCAGCTCTACTCATGAATATGACTTTCTAGACTCCCAGGAATATATTGGACATTTTCAATGCCCCCTATGGACATCTCATTCCCCAACTTTACATTTTAAGATTTTTTGGTCAGCTTCTGTTGTGTCAACTGTTATCCCTGCCTTAGAGAGCGGCAATGTTAAACAATTGATAATGATGATTTACAACAAATTCTTCAGGAGAAAAATTATTTGCAGTGAGTGAGCTCTGACTTAGGTCCAAAAAGACAAGCCTTGTTAATTAATGTTTCCAGGGAACTTTGAAATAGATGAGATAATAACAGTTTTCTGGGGATGGGGCATTTCAGAAACTCCAAACTCCTTTGTCTCTTCCATAGTGCTGTGGTTGTGAGGCTGTTGGTTTTCAAAGCTACTGCATATTTTGAGAAAGGTCAATGCAATTAGAGCAAGTCAAAAGAACTACAAAGCTTAGTTCTTACTAAGAGTCATGTTCTTAAATAAATACTCCTTGGATTTTACAAACATTTAATTCTGAAAAAGTTGATATTTACAATTTTTGCCAGTTTCTCACTGCTTTTATGGAGGGAAACATTTTTTGTAGATCTTTACTCTACCTTTCCCACTTATATACAAGACTTTTAACTTAAAACATACAACAATACCACTTTAATTTATTATATAAAACAACATAATATCAATAAGCAAACAATCATAAAAACTCTTCATCTACAGCCCTACCCACTTAAAATGTCAAACTTACTTTTTAAAATTCCATTTCTTACCCACCAATTTTAATACTTTTGGTACTATTACAGTCATAGTCTAGATTTGCTCTTACATTTTCCTTTGGTTACTTTACTTCATTACATTGTTTCTTACGCCGCTTTATAATTTATAGAATGAGCATTTTAATAATTAAAATTCTATCAAATTTATGTGCTATAATAATTTCATCATCTTTCTTTTTGACTATTTAGATGTTATCAACTTTACCAGTATTGTAAATAAGGCTACATGTACTACGAGTGTGTAGTTTACTGTTTAAAAATATTTCTTTAGTATAAATTCTGTTTAGTAATATTTTCTATCAAAAGGTACAAACATTTTATGTCTCAGTTAATTCCAAAAGGATTGTGTTAATTTATATTTGCATCAATAATATATGTTTCTTTATATCCTTTACAACATCCTGAAACACTGACCATTATTGGTTTTTAATTTGTTAATAAAAGTCTATAAAATACACTAAAATTATTAATGAGGTTGAAAAATTTTTATGTCTGCTTTATTTTATGTAAATTTTCTATTCTTTTGGTTTAAAAAGTGTTATATCTTTGTCTATAGTTGATATTTTCTTCACTTCTGAACAAGTTATTAAGAGATTGTCATATAGAATCCTAGCAAGTAAAAGTTACTTTTAAATTGTTTTCCTTAATATTAAAATATCTCTTAATCTTTGACACAATTTTTAGAAGTACTAAATGATAAATTTTTTATCTTAGCAATAAAGCTACCCTTTTTAATGTTTCTTAGAAGACAGTAATGTTATAGCTTTCAAATATTCCCAGCAAAATCTCACCTAGCTGTTACAATTTAAAGCATCAATTGACCTTTTGTCAATATATTAAAATATATCATCCATTGTTTCTTGAAGGAAATGTATTTTGAATGTTAAATTGTTAATAGGCAAACTTTTAGAATGTATTACTTTAAAAGCTCAGAACTTGTTTTGTGATTATACAGTTGTTTTGTGATTATAAAATGTTACTTAAAATTGGTGACTTTCTACAAATTCTACAACACTGTTTTTTCTTACAACCTCATCGAACTTTGCTTTTTCCCAGTTTAAGGCCAGTCCTCCTGCTGTGACTTTCAAACTAACTGGGGAAACAGATGGAATATTTCAGATACAACCAGATGGACTTCTATATCAAAACAGATCTCTGGACAGGGAAATAAGAGCTGTTCACAAACTCCAGGTGAATTGAGACCAGAAAAAGGAATCTAACTCCAGCTTTGCTGAGCCCCCTTTGTCCTGGAAGTATCACTGGCTCCTTCACCCTTTGCAGAGCATCCTGTTAGGGCTCTCCCGACATTAATGGCATACATTGAAAACCTCATTTGTCGATTTCTTTTTCTTTTTCTTTTCTTTTTACCAGCTACAGAGGGCTATAGCAAAAATCCCTTCTTCCTTAGGGTTTTTGACCAAAGTAACCCAATTTACATTGTCAAGGCCCTCAGATGGCATTACTTGTCCAAGTATGGCTATGTTCAGGCAACTGGATCAAAATCAAGGCAACAAGGCTCTGATATATCACTGGTATTTGCCTATGGCTGTTGTGCGGGCTCTGGACCCACAAAGAAGGCAGCATTAGTGCTGAGATGGAGCTCCTTTAGATCTTGCAAGAAGCAAATATAACCAATGGTCAGAGGCTAACTAGAGAGACCCTTCTCCCATTCTTTACCCTTATTTTTAATTGTTGGTATCTGAATACAGTAATGAATGAGAGCTAATTGTAGGAAAAAGAGCAAGGCAAAAGCTCTCTGTTTGGTAACTTCTATCGAATCTGTATGTTGACCACTAAAATGCCTCTGTAAGAGGACATGACACTTCCATAGCCTCAAGGGTAAAAGCGTTCTTATTTCACTGACTCCGGCTATTTTGAAAAGAAGCATATGCAGTATTTAGCATACCCCACTGATGAAAAAATACAGTCAGAATTAGCCAGGTTTAACTTATAGGGCCTCTATTTTAGCAGCTCCCAATTTGGGTTTTTATAGGTGTCTTACTCTCCTGCAGTCACCAGATTATTTGTTCCTTGAACTCTAGTTTCCTTCAAGTGACTTTTGTTGTGTAATATGAAGTCCAACGTGTTTTCCTTTTCATTTCAACACAAGGTCTCAGCCCTGGATGTTCATGGAACTATAGTGGAAGGCCCAGTCCCCATTACCATAGAAGTGAAAGACATCAATGACAATCGACCCACATTTCTCCAGTCAAAGTACGAAGGCTCAGTAAGGCAAAATTCTCGCCCAGGTAATAGGCAGGAAATATATTTATGGAAATATTTATAGAGATATTTATGGAGAGATGGAAGGGTTTCAGGCAGAAGGGGCAGATTTGCGTGGCTAATAGCTGTAGCTATCACTCTTTAAGCACTATCTTATTTAAATTTCATAGCAATCCTCAAGGAGTTGTTTTATTATCCCTGTTGCTCTAGGGCATGATTTCTCAACTTTGCACCATAGATGTCTTTGTCCTGATAATTCTTCTTTTGTCAGGTGCTGTTCTGTGCATTCTAGGATGTTCAGCAGCATCCTGACATCTACTCACCAGATGCCAGTAGCAACCTCATCCCTCACCATCCAAAACTGTAACTTCAGACATTGCCAAATGTTCCCTGGGGGGGGGGGCAAAGTCACCCCCAGTTGAGAACTGCTATTCTAGGGTGAGCTTTAGGACACCTTAGAGCTCTATAACACTTTAGAACACTCTGTTAAAATGAACTCACTCTCCCAAATCCTCCCAGGAATCTACGTTCTCATGGTCACCCTTGCTCCCAGTTCTCTTTCTTTTCTTACTTCTAACCATAGCTGTGACTCATCCATTCACTGTGCTTCTACCTTTCGTTTCCACAAAAGCTTCTCATCAAGGCCTAGATGTGTGCCACAGGCTTTATTAAAGATTTGGGAAGGTGAAGGAGCATTATATCATAACAGTGCACAAAATAAACATGAATATTAGACTTTTGAATTCTCAAAAACAATCTTGGCCATTTCCATCAACTAACAGTCAAGTTTTTCTCTATGCTACTTAATCTTTTCTATCTCTCATTCTTTAATTCCCACTTCTAATAACTCAGGAAAAATATTCCTTTCACTTTATTATATGGATTAATTTCACTGTCTCTGCCCCTGAAATTGCATACCAAAGACTCATTAACAAGCTCTGCTGAATAAAAATCTTCTAGGTCTTCCCCTTTCTGTTTTCATTAATAGGATATTTTAGATGAGTGGTTCTCAAACTTTTTGGTCTCCGGGCTCCTTTATTCTCTTAAAAATTATAAGGATTCCAAAGAACTTTTTTACGTATCCAATGTTGTTTCATGTGGGGTATGTCCAGAGGGATTCTGATAACTGTTTAATAGCTACCTCTCTATGGGAAAAAACCCTCCTTGTAGAATTTACCTATTTCTGTAATAAAGATACTTCCACCATGGCCTATTTTGAGTTGTCAATGGTGTCAATAATTAGCTCACAAAACTGGAAATTCAACAATGGCCCTCCTGAGCTGGCTTTAGTACATCACTGGTTATATCTACCAGTATTTATCATATTAAAGATTAAAACTGGAAACTTTAAGATATTTATTAATTTATTTAAAATATGCATAGCTTAATGAAAATAATTATATTTTCAAATACAAAAACAATTATTAAGAAGAATGGCAATTTTTAATCTTTACAGATCTTTTTGATGTTTGCATTACTTGAAAACAATTGGATTCTCACATCTGTTTCTATATTCATTCTCTTGCCATATGCTCTTTTGATTGAAGCATATCAAGAAAAACTTGCCTCACACAGATATGTACTTGGAAAAGGGAGAAGTATTGTAATAGCTTTTCAGATAACTATGGATATTCTTTGATACTATACCAAAACTCAACAAGTGTTGGTTTCTTACAGTGTGGAATCTGAAATCAATGCCCCTTTCTTTTGATATTCCTTTATACTAAAATCCACTGAATAAATATGTTTTTAAGTGGATCTTTTACATGTGTATAAGTTTAGACTCCATTAACCCAAAAACAGTCTCAGAGACCCCTAGAGGTCTCTAACCATACTTTGAGGGGTAGGGAGCAGAATAAAGATTTATTTCCCACTGATATGAATTATGATACTTTCTTCTATTCTATCTGTGCTTTTTAGAAGGAAAAAAGTAACTATGTTTGGTTTAGGTTTCAATTAATATCTTTTTTTTTCTGGGTACATTTGTTAAATAGGAAAACCCTTCATGTTTGTCAATGCTACAGACCTGGATGATCCAGCCACTCCCAATGGCCAGCTTATTTATCAAATTATCATTCAGCTTCCTAAAATCGACAATGTCATGTACTTTCAGATCAACAACAAAACAGGGGCAATTTCACTTACCCCAGAAGGTAAGTCAGGTGATGCACTCACAGGACTGACTGAGTCAGAAAAAGGAACTTAGATCTGTCACTTCAGAGACATTTCCTTTCCTATTTTCTCCTACTTTCCATAGGATCAAGATATTGGATCCAATCAAGAATACTTTCTATATATCTGGTGGTCTCAGTGAAGGATATGGGAGGCCAGAATGAGAATTCCTTCAGTGACAGCACATCTGTGGATATTAAGTGAAGGAGAATATTGGAAAGCACCAGAACCTGTGGAGATAATAGAAAACTCAACTGATCCTCATCCCATCAAAATCACTCAGGTAGTGCCCAAGGAATGCCTAGAGCCTACTAGATAAATGTCTCACTTTGTAGAAGCCTATTCTCATGTTCTTCACTGACAGATTTATTAGGTGATTTTTACATAGAATAATTATAAAGCAAACTAAATAAAAAAGTCTCTGGCCCCAAGTGTCTGGCGTTTACCATTATGGGTAAACTCTGGACTTCATCAAATTGGATTCTGATATATATATTATTTGAGCTTTAAAAGAGAACTTTATTCACCTTCACCTTCCAAGTGAATACCACTAATATTTGTTGTTCCCTATTAGTAGTCTGTGACACAGGCTGCACTAGAGTGGGTTGTATATGATGCACACATCATGTACATGTATATGATTTGAAGTTTGAAAGGCTGCTTCTTATTCTGTGGGAAAAAATCTCTATCCAGTAGATTCATCCCATCATAGCATAAAGGACAGACAGAACTGGCCAAAAGTAAGAGTTGAGTAGGCAACTTTTATCCTTGGAGACCAATCTCCCCTAACTGCATCTCTCTGTGTGCCCTCCTCTCCATTCACATGCTCCCCTTCCTACCTTCATGGCTGGTGCTCTCATCCTGAGTCCACCCTACCTTAGCTTCTGGGAATTCACCTGGGCTCTGCTGAGATCTAATCTTTTCTGGAAGATCAGGCAGTTCCTTGACATGAAATCTGTGGGTTAGTGAGAGAGCACTGGATTTGGAAGCAGATGACCAAAACCATGTCCTTTCTCCATTGCTTTAATAGTTAATCATGAATAAGTCATTTAACTACTCTAAGCCCCAACTTCTCATCAGTAAATGGGGATAATAATGACTCCCTGGGTTATTGTGGAGATTAACTGAGAAGTAGTAGCTATGAAAGGGGATGACAGGTATTAATATTTCTCAGTCTAATCTGTGGTTTCCCTAAGACTGTTTTAAAGTAACACTGTTGTTGTTAAAGAGCCCTGGAATGGCCTGTCTCGTCATCTCTATTTTACAACCTAAAAGAGTTTTATTTATTGAATGTTGAATTAATGAACTTCACTGTCAGAAAAAAAAATGAAAGCAAGAAATATTCTGCTTTGCCAGCTAAGAAGATGTGTCAGAACTCACTACGATGAGAATTACAGATTTGAGTTCCTTACTAAAGTCTTTCTATTTATTATTTAGGTTATCTCCATAAGGATTTATGAATGCTAAAAAGAACACATACACTTGTTTGCTCTCAGGGCTGTCAAAGAAAAGAAATTATGGGATGCCACACTAATACCCAGGCCCAGAGAAAGTATTTTAGGTGTCTTGAAATGTGGAGGGGGACAGTTCAAGAGAGGAGAACTCACACTGAATTTTTAGGGTAGAAGAGGTACTCACTTAGACCCAGGAATATGGTCTTTGGCTTGGACAGAGGGTGATATAACTAGTAAGGCACAATGAATAACTTGAATAACTAGTAAGGCACAATGATGCTCCCTTGATACCCTTCCCAAGCTTGTCTGAGCTATAGGAGCTTGGACAAATCACTTGAATCTTTTTGTGCCTAGTTTACTCATTTATAGAATAGAAATAAAAATAGCCTTAACCTCAGAGGGCTTTTGAGTATTTAAAGAGATAATACATAAAAGTTTAGAATTTTCTCTGGCATGTGGTAAACCTCAATAAGGGTTATTATTAGTATTAGAATATCAGAGAGACCAAGCTCTGTCTGTAGCAAGTAGATTGTTTTTACTATTGACATTATTTATTTTGCTAAGTTGTTTACAACACAATGCTAAGAGTTGGCAATTATTTTTATCCCTAAAGTGTGTAAGACTAAATATTTAGGGGGCGGGGGAATGTGGTTTATTTATGTATCATTTGTCTTACTTAAGTAACAGCATGGAGAAGAGTTTAAAGTGTTTTTTTTTTTTTTTACTCTTAATATATCATGACACTCTTCATATATTATGGCTTATTTACTCAGATAATGCCAGCTACAAAGTACATTTTGTTTTTTAGATTGATGACATATGCAGCTTTTGCAGTGAGACTTCCAAAAGAATAATCTACAAACTCTTTAGAGGGTTCACAAAAAATTGTTTTAGAGATGAAAAATACCCCTATGTTGCTTTTTTTTTTTTTTTTGAGCAACATAATGGTAAAAAGAAATAAAAAAAGGCTTATTTTAGGTTGAAATAAACAACATAATTTAGTAGTTATCAGAAACCACAGACATACAAACAAGGTTGTCAGAAATTTGAAATTAAGAACCAGAAAATTGTTTTATTTCCTTTCCTGTTTTCTCAGTCCAGATGTATCTTTCCTCACAATTGACTTTGGACCCTGTAGGTGCGGTGGAATGAGCCAGGTGCACATTATTCCTTAATTGAAAAGGAAAAGCTGCCAGAGATTCCCATTTTCAATTGACCAGAAAGGAGATATTTATGTGACTCAGCCCTTGGACGAGAAGAAAAGGATTCAGTGAGTAAAAACTGGGAAGAGTTTCACAGGAACAAAACTCAGTCTGTACCCATAAGTAGCTGAGAGCAGAAAGATTTTACTAAAAACAACAAAAAAACCCTGAACTGTGTTCTGAACCCAGTATATTATTGCTCTCAAAGATATGATAATATCCTCACAAATCTGACCCATTTATTTTTTTCTCCACTTCTAGTTCTAAGTAAAGTCAAAGTAAAAAGGTAAATGAATATAATTGAAATAGCTGCTTCTCTACCTTTCCAAGACAGTGATGAAAGAGTTATGTCTTAATTCGATCTTTCCTGTTGTAGTATGTTTTTCATGTGGTTTCAAAGGATGATCTTGGAATCCACTTGCATTCCACTGAAATTCATGTGAAAGTTAAAGACATTAATGATAATCCACCTACATGTCCATCTACAGTGACTGTATTTGAGGTCCAGGAGAATGAAAAAATAGGTAAGAAATGAGAGCTGTTTCCAGCAGTGTAACTGTCCTTCCTATACTAACTCTGTAATCCCTTTCTCCTTTCTGTCGTGTAAAACGTGGCAGGTAAACCTGATTGGGGATCAATTGTCCATGCCTAGCACAGCATAGAGGTTCAATGCATCTTGAGACTCACCTAGATACAATATTTGGGCTCAATCAATATCTGGATAGTGTTCTTAAATTGGAGCTTTTTTATAACTACTATCACCACTATTACCACTATTACTGCTACTACTATATTACTGTTACTACTGTTACTACTACTCTACCACTCTTTCCACTTACACCTGTATCTTGTATAACATATATAAGGTTATCTCATTTGCAAGGTTTTCCCATAGATTCTTATTTGCTCTCTAACAAACTCAGTAACAGATAAAATTTCATCAAATTTGCTAAAATAATTTAAATCATCATTTATACCAATGTCAGATACCCTGTAATAAGTAAGCATGACAATGGAAATTGACTTTTGAACCTTGATGCTTTCTCTCTGGAAAGCTGATATATAGTTTCAGTAGGCTGGTAGATGAAGTTGAAGTCTTATCTTTTGTTCTTGACTTGCTATGTTTCCTCTACCATTTCTCAATATAGCTTTATATTCATATAAGGACTCAATACCATGAGAACATTATGATTTCTGGAGTTTTATGACTTCCCTGGATTTGGGAAAACTCTTAATCTATCACCCATTGGTGTTGAGCCCAATTGGCTAGCAGGCTGGCATTTCTCGAAATGTTTTATCTGTTGTTTCATATGAGTTTTAGAGGCTTTACAAGGTTAGCAGCCTTATATGACTACCATTCCCAGGGCTTTGCTGCCCTCTGGGAAGATCCTCACATGCCTGTGGATCTTCTCATCATTTTCTTTTGGTCTCTCTATTCTTCTTGCTGCATACTTTCAACACAATGGGTAGTATCTTGGAAGCTTGATAAGCATTGCTTGTGTGGCTTGCTTTCTCAATGCTTATTTCTTTCTTCTTGCTGTCAGGAGTCATACTTAGGCTACCTATTGTCAGTGTGTTTTGCTTAGGTCTTCTCATTTTCATTTATTTCGAATTCTTGCTACAACAGAGAGTGTTAAATGATAACTTGAAGAATTTTAGTTAATTATAAGAAGGAATTTTCTAAACGACAATGGAATGTGTGACAATAGCCCAAGACACTTGTAGCAGAATTTTTTTGGAATCTAGGATGGTCTAAGATGCCGAGTGAAGGCAAAAGACCTCTGAAGACAATTTCTATACGAAACCTCAAGTCTCTTTGCATATAGCCTAACATTTAGTATTAGTTGTGTATTGCTGCATAACAAATTGCCCCCAAATTTAGCAGTTTAAAAATAACGAATATTTATTATCTCACAGTTTCTGTGAATCAGGAATCTGGTTGCAGCTCATCTGGGTGCCTTTGATTCAGAGAGAGAGTTCAGAGAGAGAAGGAGAGAGAGTGCACTAAGAAAATGTCAGGTGGATGGAAGTCAGTATTTTTATTACCTAATCTTGAAGTGACATCCACCACGTTTTTCATATTTTATTATTAGAAGTGAGTCACTAGACCCAGCACACACTCAAAAGAGGAGACTACATCAGGGATCAATATAGGACAAGGGGTTGTTGGAGCCATTTTAGAGGCTGCCTGCCATATTAGTTTTTTGAGACTAGTGAGAAAATCATTATTGGTAGAATAAATTGTTCTGGTAAATAAATTGTTTATGCTATTTGCCTCTCTAAAAGTGAGAATTTATTTTGTAACAATATTTCAAAGTCTTGAATGGACTTAGTGGACCAGGAATCCTTATAAATAAATGCAAATTGAATCTATTTCTATATATGTAGGCTAACAAAAGGTACAAAACAATGCCCCTGTCCTTTAGAGGGCTTAATGTTTAGCTCAATAGAATACTAAATTATTCCTTAATATGTCTATATTCTCCTGTCTGGTGTCTTCTATTAGCCAAAATCTCATGAGACTCTTTTTCCAAGTTCTTAGCAATGCCAACATTAATTTTGGAATCCTGTTTCCTACAAGTCCTATGTGTTTATCCAGGACATTTAGTCTTTCATAAAGTATTTCTAAGTGCCCAAGAGTGCTATATACATGACACCTCCAAGTCATTTTTGGGCTGCCACTGTTCCTGGCCTTTGGCACTCTTTTCACTTCTGCCTCTCCACAAGTTCTATAGTCACAGTGAGTAACATCCCTTAATGGAATTTCCATGGTCCTTATGTCAACAGATTCTTGGTGACTCTGACAGCTGGAAATTTCCTGTAGAGTGAGAGAATAGTGTCTTCTTTGTTATACTCACTTGCTGAGGGGAAAGGTTCCAAACCATGGCTGCTGACACCAAAGAATCACAGAATTCAGTAAAACACTCTTTCATCCCAGTAAAAACACTCTTTCATCCCAGTACATAGATACTTTTCTTACAAGGGACAGATACCACCCACAAAGGTGACTTGATTGTGATGGATTCAGAAATAGCAGCTGCTACCTCTACTAGGTGCATATTTTCTTCTGCTCTATTGCTCATGATGCTTCCCTTCATCAACATAACGAGTCATGTCTACATGGGTCCAGTTCATTATAGACATAACAAAAGTATTCCCTTCTACTACTCACAGTTAAAACCCTTCAGATTTCTAGATAAGTCAGTGGATGCCAATTGATATGGGAGAGGGTTGTTAAACCTAGCTCCACAAATGAGATGTATTCAAGTTTTAAGTCTTACAGTGGGGTTCTTGGTACATGAAGAGAAACCACGATTCCCACTTCACAGAGCAGCAGTACCAATCAGACCTTGCCCAGAACTGGGTGAAGCACTGACTCATAGCCCCTGACTTCTGAAGCTCCCTGGACTGAAACACTCACAGGAATAAAATACTTAGGGCCATAAAGTGCAGTGAGGAAGAGAGGATAGGATGCATGCCTGTTCTTTCTTTGTACCGTGTTACCTTTAGGGTAGTGGTCAGTTTCTGCTATTGTTCCATAAAGTTGCTTAGAAGTGACCCACAGTTAGCTTCTTCAGTTACACCGTTTGCCTTGTATATTAGTGACTGAGGGTGGCAGTAACAATTAATACAAAGTTGGTGTCTTTAAACAATAGAAGTTTATACTCACAGATTTGGAGGCTAGAAGCCTGAAATCAAATCAAGGTGCCAGCTAGAGAAGAATTCTTCCTTGCCTCTTCTGGCTTTCAGTGCCTTTTGGCATTCCTTGGCTGCTTGTGGCAGCATAACTCTAGTTTCTGCACCATTATACCCATGGCCTGATCCTTTGTGTGTGTCTCTGTGTCTTCGCTTTTATAAAGAACACCAATCACTAGATTTAGGATGATTTTATCTCAGAACATTAACAAATTACATTTGCAAAGACCCTATTTCCACATACGATCATAGCTGGGCTTTTGAGTGAACTTAAATTTTGGGGGGACACTATTTGTTATAGATTGAATTATGTTCTCTCTAAATTCATATGGTGAAGTCCTAACCCCCAATACCTCAAAGGGTGACTATTATTTAGAGATAGGGTCTTTAAAAGAAATAAAGGTAAAATGATATCATTAGTATGTGTCTTAATCCAAACGAATTGATGTTGGTATTGCTAAGACTTGGAGACATGAGTCACACAAGATTCTGGCTAATAGAAGATACCAAACAAGAGAATATAGACATATTAAGGAGTATTTCATTGAGCTAAACAGTAAGACCACCCCCGACACTCTCGGGCAAAGGAAAGGAGCATTGTTTTATACTTTTGTTAGCCTACATATATAGAAGAAACTCAATCTTAATATTCTGAATCCATCACCAATATAGTGTTCTTCTAAGAAGAGAAAATTTGGACACAGGCATGCACAGAGGGATAACCATGTGAAGACACATGGAGATGACAGCTATCTCTAAGCCAAAGGGAGAGATCTCAGAAAGAAACCACCTCTGCTGACACCAAATGATCTCAGACCTTTAGCTTTCAAAGACTGTGAGAAAATAAATTTTTGTTGTTAAAGTGCCCAATGGTGACCCTATAAACTGATATACTACTTAACACACAACACTATGGAGAGGGTTAGAATAATCAAAGTAAATCTAATAAATTTAATCAGCTATTTAATTTACAGTGGTTTCTAGGAACCTGCTCATTCAGTGAAACCATTTTAATGTTAGATTAAAAAGGAGACCGTAATGGATAGATTTCCTTCTTTTCTTTTCCACAGGGAGCAATATTGGGACTCTTATTGCCAATGACACAGATGAAGCAAACACTATCAACAGTTTTTTAGAATACAGAATTGTGGATCAAGCCCCCAAGTCTCCCACAGAAGGACTCTTCCTGGTCCAAGCCTACACAGGGGTGTTCCAGTTAGCCATGCAGTCCTTGAAGCAGCAAGACACTCCTCAGTACCATTTGACAGTAGAGGTGTCTGACAAAGGTTAGTACCACATTTGCTTCAAGAGTGAAAATACTTGTTTTCATTTTTAGTTGTGATTTGTTAAGCTGCTGTAATGCCTGGGTATATTACAGAAAGGTGCTATTTAAGAGTTCTTGCTTCTCAGGTGAAACATACATGCAGCACAAAAAGGCAGCTGGTCCAACTTACAACTGGGGCAACATTATTGCTTTAAGTTCTAGTCCTCCATGAAGCAGATGCTAAGAAGGGATTAAAAGTACAAGGATTTTTTATTAGGGAAATGCCTGTGATAAAAAATGGGAGAGATACAGAGAAGACTGGGAGAATCATCAGACTGCAATACAAGCCTGACCCTGAGTGAAGGAGACAGGGGATAAAAAGGCTGGTGGGAATATCATAGACCACTGAGCAAAAAGTTTGGCAAGGTCATTAAGGACTCCAAAATTAAACAGGGAAGGAGTCTATAATATTTAAGAATGAGCCTGCCTTTGCATGCCTGCCTTCTTCAGTCACTGGCTGGGAGCAGACATGAGAAGCAAGGCCTCAGTGCATATGTGGTGATGGATTTCAGAGTGCAGCAGTGGAGTCAATCACAATTAAGGTCCTTCTGTTGTTGGAGGTCAGTAAGGCATGTTGTCATGGTCACCATGATCATGAACAAGAAAATCGTATTTTTCCAATTCTTGTTGGACTCAAAGGATTCTACTACATGAAAATGGGGGGCGGGGAATGCATCTTCGGTAAGTTCTTCTGTCTTTTCCTATTAGCTTCTAGTTGGCCATTTGACAATTTAGGAGACATTCTTCCCTCTCATTATATAATTTCAAAGCAAGTGATTCTTGACTTTTGTTGTATCAAAAGACCCTTTGAAAATCTGATGAAAAACTATGCATTCTCAAAACAAATGCACAATTCTCAGACAAATGTGCACAGACACATGTATTCAGAGACAGGCTTATTTTAAAGGCACATACACTCCTAGGTTAAGAACTAGGTTAACTAAAACTGCATCTTAGATTAACAAATAGTTTAGTAAGTGAGTAACAAATAGTTCAGTAAGTGTATAACACTTGGGAGGAACAAATTATATGGGTATGGCACAAATCATATAGGTATGGAGAAGAAAGGGCATAATTTTTCACACTGTGGCTTCACATTCTTTTCCTTTACACAGATGTTGAAATACTGGAGAGAACTGGGGTTTAATAGCCCCCAGTGCTGAATTTTGAGAGTTAGTAATTTGACTAATATTGAGGGTCTAACATTTGTCTAGTGTTATGGTAAAAAGGCACAGCAAAAGTGATAAGTATAATATAAACCATGACGAATTAACAATCTCATACCATTAGCCTTCCATTCTTTAAGCAAAACAGTTATTGAACATTTACCTTGTTTGAGGCACCATTCAAGGTATTGAGGATACACCTATGAATAAAACCCAATGTCTGTCCTCAGGGAGCGCTTATGATAGAAGAGGTAGATATATGAGTAAAATAAAATGCAGGATGCATGTACAGGTTTCCCATGAAGGAAATGAGTGACTCAGCGGAGGGATAGAATAGGTAAGGCTTTTTAGAGGAGATGACATTGAGCTGAGTTTTGAAGGATGAATATGATAAGTTACAAAATAGTATAGCATTTACAGAGGAGAAAAAAATCCCATTTTCAAATACATGGGAAGATGAAGCAATTTAAGAACTGTAAAAGCCTAAAGTGGAAATATTAACAAATTGTTTATGTATATAGATATATCCATAAAAAATATGAGCCAGAACATAAAATATATTTATATGTAAATATATATGGGTGCATGTGTGTTGATATAATTAAACATTAAAGTATGCATTATAGAAAATTAGACTAGGCTGTAATTAATATAGTTTTACATAAAATCATGGAGAGCTTGTTAACCAGGAGGCCCCTGATGGCCCAGAGGAGGTTTGTACAGAGAAGGGAGCCAGTGTGAAGATCCTAGGACACCACCCTCTGCTCCTACTACCAATCTTCTGCCATTCTTATTGTCTACAAATTTTTGGGGGCTGGCCTTAGCTTTAATCAACATGCACTTATTTATACTTTGATTATTATTGGTTACATGCCTGGCCTCATTCCAGGGCATTGAGCATGAACTATGGTGTAAGACTGCCTGAGTGTAGTCTTTAGGGCCCCAGAAGGAAATAGATGGCCCTCCTCAAAAGGAGTGACAAAGTTTTAAGAAGGGATTATTTGTGAGGGTTGCGGGTAAGGTGAAGGGAAACAACAAGAGGTATGAAGCACAATGGATAGCCCTTCCTACCATAAGATGTGAAGGGTTGAGGGAAGGGAGCATTATCTGAAGTAGCAAGTCCCGTGCCTGTGGCTATAGTCAAGGCTGCTGGCAGTGTGGAACTATACGAAACCTCTCCTCCTGCTCTTCCTCACATCTCCTGCCAGTGTTATCACCGGCAGAACTCACCTATTACCCAGAGGACCAGAGTGCTCAGTGATTGCCGGAGCCAGCTGGCTAAAGTCAAACAGCACCTAAAGAGGGGGGTGAAGCCTAAGGAAAAAAGAAGAAGACAGGAAAAGCGCTTCGGAGGGCAATACAGTCAATGCTGCAGCCCGAGTTTATTTAGCTCAGCCTTTATATATGTTTTAGGATACAATCGCAAAGCACAAGGTATAATCATTTCAATCCTAACATCACACAAGATCATATAACATTCTGTTATCTGGGATGTAACACATTCCATTATCTTAAAAGGATTTCTTTAGGAGGCAAACCTCCCCTCCAGGGTCAATACTAATTAAATTAACTATTTGCTTCCTTTAACTATTGATACATAGTCTCAGCAGCTGCTTTAGGGCTCCAGGAGTTCCTCAGCAACTTTTTATGGCTCCATACTATGTGACACTTCAGTGCCTTGCAATGGCTCCCAACAAGTGATGAAGTTATAAAAGTAGCCTCCTAGACCAATGCAGGGTAGAAGGTGGGAGTGGATGGAGAGGAGAAAGGGAGCACAAAGATTTTGAGTTATGCTCCATCACTAGTTAGTTGTGTGACTTGGTCGGTTACCTAACTTCCTATCCCTTGGCTTCCTCATCTGTGAACTAAATGACAATGATAACAGTAGCTACTTTATCAAGTTAGTATGAAGGTGAAATAAATACAGGTAAAACACTCAATACAGTGCCTGTACTAGAGAATACTAACAATTTGTATTATTTTTGAGAACATCAGTTCTTTTTTTTTAATTTTAATTTTTCAATTATAGTTGACATTTAATATTATATTAGTTTCAGGTACTATAGCATAGTGATTAGACATTTATATATGATTTTTACAAAGTGATCCCCCCAAATCAGTCTAGTACTCACCTGGTACTATACATAGTTATTAAAATATTATTGACTATATTCCCTATGCTTTAACATACCAATGACTATTTTGTAACTACCAATGTGTACTTCTTAATCTTTTACCTTTTTCATTCATTCCCAGCGCCCCCCTCCAGTCTACAGTTTGTTCCCTGTATTATGAGTCTGTTTCTGTTTTGCTTGTTATTTTGTTTTTTAGATTTTACATATAAGTGAGATCATAATGGTATTTGTCTTTCTCTGTCTGACTTATTTCACTTAGGTCCATCCATGTTGTTGCTAATGGTAAGATTTCACTGTGTTTTATGGCAAGAAATATACTCACCTCTTCTTTTAATCAATCATCCATTAAGGGACCTTAGGCTGCTTCCATATCTTGGCTATTCTAATAATACTGCAGTGAATGCAGAGGTTCATCTATCTTTTTGAATTAGTGTTTTGGATTTCTTTGAATAAATACCCAGAAGAGGGATTGCTGGGTCATAAGGTAGTTCTATTTTAATTTGGAGGAACCTCAAACTGTTTTCCACAGTGGGCTACACCAATTTACAATCTCACCAACAGTGTACGAGGGTTCACTTTTCTCCACATCCTTGCCAACACCTGTCATTTGTTGATTTATTGATGATAGTCATTCTAACAGAATAGAGCCAAAATATAAGCCCACACCTATATGGTCAATTAATCTAGGACAAAGGAGGTAAGTATTACAATGGGATAAAAAAGTCTATTCAATAAAGGGTGTTGGGAAAACTGGGCAGATATATGCAAAAAAAAAAAGAAAGAAAGAAACTGGACCACATTGTTACACCATATATGAGAATAAACTCTAAATGAATTAAAGACTTAAATGTAGTAACTGAAACTATAAAACTCATAGAGAAAAACATAGGCAGTAAACTGTCTGACATTGCTCTTAATAATATTTTTCTGATATATTCTCCTCATGCAAGGGAGACAGAGAATAAAGTAAACAAATGGGACTACATCAAATAAAAAGCTTTTGCACAGCAAAAGAAACCATAACAAAATGAAAAGAAAACCTACTAAATGGAGAAGATATGTGTCAATTATATGTCTGATAAGGGATTAATATCCAAAATTTTATAAAGAACTCATACACTCAATACCAAAACAAAATGAAACAAAACAATACAATTGAAAAATAGGCAAGGACCTGAATGGATATTTCTCCAAAGAGGGCATACAGATGGCCAATAGGTATATGAGAAGATGCTCAGTGTCACTAATCATAGAGAAATGCAAATTAAAACATCAGTGAGATATCACCTCATAGAACCCAGATTCTTAATCTTTATATATAGTACATCATGATTATAGAATAATGGTGACCCAAAAAGAACTTGTCATGTTGTTTCTTGTTCTGGATATTTCCTGAGCTCTCCATTCCCACCCACACCCCATGCTCATCTTAAAACGAAGTTGAATCTGCTGTCTCTGAGTAGGTCTTTGGTTGTCAAACCCACCCCTTAAAGCCTGTGTCATTTCACCAGAGTTCCATGAGCCACCTCTTCCCCTCTTTTGCTCCAGCAGATTGGGCAATAAAGCCCTTTGAAGGGGATTAATTGTACCAGTTTCTCCCTCACTTGGAGGGAGGGAATAGGCACCCCTCCATAGGGAGCAGAGGAGATGCTGGGATGTTCAGAGAAGAAAAAAGCCAACTGGATGCTCAGGGAAGGCTTTCTGAAATATATAGTTTTGCACTGGGCTTTGAAGGCTATTTAAATTTCTCTAGCTAGAAACTTAGAAGGCTATTTAAACTTCTCTAGTTAGAAAAAAGAGGCTGCTTCACAGAAAAGGAGCAGTCTTCCTCAGAAACAACCTTACTCCAGAAGGGAAAGGTGGTGGGCTGTCAGAAGCCCACAGGAACTGCATTCAGGACTTCTTTCAGCTTCCCCATGGGGAACAGAGGACACTATTCCCACCTAAATTGCATATCAATGGCAAAATTGTGACTATGGCTGTCACTTCATTGGCTGATATTTTCTTGCAGGTATCTAATTTTAATGCATAATTTTTTCAGTGAAAATTTTTGTGATGTGACTTTGATTTTCAGATTTCAAGACCCTCTGTCATGTGCAAGTCAACGTTATTGATATAAATGATCAGATCCCTGTCTTTGAAAAATCAGATGTGAGTAGTTGTCATCTGTTGTTTTTTCTTTACTTTGTTCATATTACTTGACCTGACTTCTGGAATAAAGACACAGACAGTAGTTAGGAAAGATGCCAGACTTCACAGGTAGCCTTAGTCAATGGACTGGTAACAAATGCAGACACCTTCTTCAGTGGAAATCTTCAAGGAACAATAACATTCACTATTGTAGTATTAGGGAACATCTGTTTATAAACTGCCAACTCCTCATTTATTCCAAGGCTGCTTAAAAACTGCAACCACAATCTTTGTCAAATTGAAAGGAATTTAATGGATACTACAGTTTGTCATTATACATTTTGTGTGTAATAGGACAATAATAGATTACTGGTAGGTCTCAAATAAGCATTTTTAGTAAAAGTTTAATATTTGGAATATTGGCAATTTAAATTCATTTTGCAATAATTGGGTAAGAGAAGAAAAATCTAATCTCTGGCTTAAGCCAAAGTAAAATGTGCTCAAGACATTTGCAAAAATTAGAAACATTGGGCAGAAAAAGCAAGGGAAAAAAGATCAGTTGAGGACATCAAGAAAAATGTTTACTTATTGTTGATGAAGGCTTTAAACTTGGGGCAGTTTTACCACTTCTCCTTAGAAGGGGTGTCTCCATTTATTTATTCTGGAGCAGAGAGAAGCCCATTTGACTCGATTGTTATGTCATGTTAGAAGTCAGTTATGAGGCAGAGCTCTGTGATGATGTTCACAAATCAAAATAAGGACAAGGCTATGACAAAGAAGAGAAGTTGATTTATGAGAGGGTTTGGGGGTGTAAGAGGTATGAGTGACTGAATGTAACTTGCGTAACAGGCACTGAGGCTAAACAAGCATGAGCCAGAACCATTTTCTTCTCAGCCTCCATGATCCCATCTTTGTGTTGTGACTTCCTTGCATTACATCTCGACAGTGGTTTAGATTAAGCATGGAGAATCCTGCTTTGGAAGTCTCAGAGCTTGGAAATGCCAACTGGGCTCTAGAAAGTGAGTCTGCTGCTTTCACTGCTGTGGTCCTCTCCTGGACTCTGGCTATTTTCATCTTTAAGATTGTGATTTCCAGAGAGATGATCTGGGAGATTTTCAGTGGAGAGAGTGGGGGTTGGATACAGTCTAGGCCAGTGATTAAGAGTGCAGGCTTTGAAGTTGACAAACATGGGGTTGAATCCTAATTCTATGTGATCTTGGGTTAGGTTTTACCCCTCCAGTCCTTTGTTCCTCTGTTAAATCGAGAGATAATATAGCTACTCAGTAGGGCTTGTTGCTTATCTTTATAGAGTACATACTATGTACCAGGCACTCAGAAGCTTTACATGCATTATCTCTCTATCCTCACAGAAAACATGAGTAGTTCTATTTTTATTACCACCATTAGACAGATGAAGAAACTGAGACTTAAAGACATTAGTAACTTGCTTTAAGTCACTCAGCTAATAAGTCACAAGCCTAGAATTCATACCCAGGCCATTTGGCTATAAAGTTCAGGTTTTCAACTACTACTTCTTGATTGACTATGGATTTATTAAGATAATGTATGTAAAGTACCTGCCACATTGTAAATACTCAATACATGTGCTTATTTATTTTATCACTAGTATAATGATTACAATAATAATTATTAGATGTGGGAGGGAGGGTCTGTTTTAGAATTCTAAAACATCTAGTAGCTCTCTGAGATGTTGTATTTGTTGGTACAGTGGATATCAGTCTATGAGTGTGACTGATGTCAAAATCAACTGCAAAATATTCATCAATAGAAGAAAAGGCTTGGTAAGTATTGATGCAAAATCTGACTTGTGTCCATTCTGAAACCAAAGAGACAAGTTAGCTCTTGGGCAGTTATGCTGAATGACAATGCACATTCTCATCATTTCCTTCCCCTGTTTCCTTCTTAGTATGGAAATCTCACTCTCTCTGAAGATGCAGTTGTCGGGTCTGTCATCTTAACCATCCAGGCCACTGATGATGATGAGCCATTTACTGGGAGTTCTAAATCCTGTATCGTATTATACAGGGAGACAATGAAGGGCGACTAGGATTGAGACAGATCCCCAAACCAATGCTGGATATGTCATGATTAAAAAGGTAAATAGCCTTTTAATGGAATTTGTTTTTTTCTGTTGATTAATTTACTTATGACCATGCAAGAACCTATAGGCAGAGGTGATGTATTAGTGGTGACCTCTCAGGTGTGGTGATAGACTCCCGGAGCACTCTCAGTCACTCCTGTCCTAAAACACAAAAGGCCTGGAATCTAGTTCTGGGTCTGTAACTAACTGACCAAGTAAGCTTTTGGAAGGGAGGTGAGGTTGCCATATAAAATATATAAAATACGGAATAAACAATTTTTTAGTATATGTCCCATGCAATATTGGGACATATTTATATTAAATAATGTTTGTTGTTTACCTGAAATTCAAATTTAACTAGGTGGTCTATATTTTTATTTGCTAAATCTGGATGGGAGTGTGCTCAGAGTTTTACTTATTTTTTTGAAAATGTGTAGAGCTTGGATGAGCCCTAGGAGCCATTTAGACTATAGACTTATTCTAATGTGCCAGCCATAGACATCTTTTTTAAATGTCAAGAATTAGTAGATATCTTTCAAGGTTTAATAGACAAGTCTATCCTTTCATCCCTTCTTCCCCACCCACCCCTTGCTTTTATCTTTTATGGTATTGCCAAGCCTACTGGTTCTTACTTTGTCTCTTCCTCTGTAAGGACTGGGCAGACTGTAGCCAAATTCTTGATTACCATAGCACCTGCTTCTTTGACCAGGATCTTCCCATCCCTTTCTTAATCTGTTCCTATCCCCCACTGCATACACTTAAATCTTGATCCTTTTCTCTGTGGCTGCCTCATCTATGCTTTAGAGCATTAAGTGATTTACTAGATGACTCAATAGGAAGCAGCACTCTATCATCCAACATATTTAGAATTAAAAGAAGTCAGAATTACAGCAAAAGAGACTGAAAGCATAGTTGAATGTTGAAGGTTTGCAGTATAGTGTGCTGAAGGCTACAAAAAAAGAAAAAAAACCTAAAGACTCTGGAGGAAAGTTTTGAACCACAATAAAGGAAAGCTGAAGTACAGGCTTTTGAAGACAAAATAAAATAATTTCACAGGCAATGGAAGCACCAGGAGAAGAGTGCTAGTGGAAGCAAGCCTTAGAACAGTGTCAGAATCCTGATCCCATCATCTACCAACTACTCTGCTTCTGATAGAAGGCCTCAGTGGGTTTTTAGCAGTGAGGTTTGTGTGTGGACCAACTCAAATCATTAACATTTTGTGTCAGTCTAACATTTGGAAAAAGTGCCGTTACAACTTACTTTTTCATTCTGTCACAATTCTGTCAGCAACTGTTCATCCAAATTACAAATGTGTTAATGTAGGTAAAATTCACCGAGAAGCCCATACCCACAAAGGTAGCCCATTTCACTTTATGAAGCACTTCTGCAGAGGCTCTCCTTTGCTTTTCACACTGATTCTGAGGAACAAGGAATAGGCCCTACTCTATGGATGAGGTTCAGGCCCACAGCAAGATATAGTCAGGTACCCCAGTGATGAGAACTTGACTCCAGGCTCTGGCTTCTCTCAGGAAATTATTTCTGTTGAGGCCTCGTGATGTCCTTACTAGCTCTATAAACTTGACCAAATGATGTAACCTCTCAGGCCTCAGTTTTTATGATCTATAAAAATGGGTGAAATAAAGCAAATTCTTCATGAGGATGTTGAAAGAGTAAATGTGAAAAATATGTATATCACTCTTAACATAGCATCCAATAGATGATAAACTTAAATGTTCAGCATTATCTTAATCCTGATTAATTAGAACTAAGGCAGAGGCCAGGAACTGCTGGTAGAGAGATGTGCTTCCCTTCTTGCCAAAGAAAACTGACTTGTCTAATACAAAAGTCAAATGGGGACTGCTGACTCAGCCTCTTCCATGAAGCCCTGGAAATCAGTATTTTTTTTTATTATTTATTTATTTATTTATTTTGCTATTTATTATTTATTGGCTTTTGTTTTATCTTTTATTTATTTTTAAAGTTTATTGTGGTAACATTGGTTGATACAATTATATAATTTTCAAGTATACATTATAATTTGACATCCACATATTCTATTTTGAGTTTACCACCCAGAGTCCAGTTTCTTTCAGCTACCATATATTTGATCCCCTTTACCACTTCGCCTTCCCTCAACTCCCCTATATTTGAACATCACTTCCCTCCTCTCCCCACCTCTACCTTCTGCTAACCACTAGTCCATTGTCCTTGTCCCTGAGTTTTCTGTTTGTCCTGTTCATTTGTTGCTTTTAGGTTTATATTCCACATATAACTGATATCATGTGATTTTCAACTTTTTCAGTCTGGCTTATTTCATTAGCATGATTATCTCGAGGTTCATCCAGGTTGTTGCAAAATGGCAGTATTTCATCTCTTCTTATGGCTGAGTAATACTGCATTGTATATATGTACCATAGCTTCTTTAGCCAATCATCTATCATAGGACACTTTAGTTGCTTTCATGTCCTGGCCATTGAAATAATGATGTTATGAATATCAGTATGCTAATATATTTTTGGATATGAATATCCAAGTCTTTGGGGGTGATGGCTGGATCATATGGTAGATCAATTCTTAGTTTTTTAAGGAAATTCCATACTGTTTTCCATAGTGGCTGTACCAATTTGAGGGTTCCTTTTTCTCTGCATCCTCTCCAACATTTGTTATTACTTGTCCTGTTGATTATAGCTATTCTAACAGGTGTGAGATGGTATCTCATTGTGGTTTTGAGTTTGCATTTCCCTAATAGCTAGCATGTTAAGCATCTTTTCATATATTTGTTGGCCATTTGTATGTCCTCTAGGGAGAAGTGTCTGTTCAGGTCCTCTGCCCATTTTTTGATTGGATTTGTTTGTTTTTTTGTTGTTATTGATCATATGAGTTCTTTGTATATTTTGGATATTAGGCCCTTATTGAGGCATTGCTTGCAAATATATTTTCCCATTCAGATGATTGCTCTTTACCTTGTTGATGATTTTTTGCTGAGCAGAAGCTTTTAGTTTGATGTAGTCCTATTCATTTATTTTAGCTTTTACTTCCCTTGCTTTTGAGGTCAAATTCATAAAATCCTCTTTAAGTCCGGTCCTTGAGTTTAGTTCCTATGTTTTTTTCTATGCATTTTATTGTTCAGTCTTATATTCAGGTCCTTAATCCATTTTGAGTTAATTTTGGTGTGTGGTGATAGACAACAGTCTAGTTTCATTCTTTTGCAGGTGGCTTTCCAGTTTTCCCAGCACCATTTTTGAAGAGGTTTCCTTTTCCCTGTATATTTTTGGCTTTTTGTCGAAAATTATTTGCCCATATAAATATGGGTTTACTTCTGGACTCTCGATTCTGTTCCACTGGTCTGTGTGTCTGTTTTCTGCCAATACCATGCTGTTTTGATTACTGTCACTTTGTAGTATAATTTGAAGTTGGGCAGAGTGATGCCTCCAGCCTCGTTCTTTTTTCTCAGGATGGCTTTGGCAATTCAGGGTCTTTTGTGCTTCCATACAAATCTGATGATTTTTTTGTTCTATTTCTTTAAAAAATGCATGGGATTTTGATGGGATTGCATTAAATCTGTATAATGCTTTAGGTAATATGGTCATTTTAACTATGTTGATTCTTCCAATCAAGAACACAGAATATCTTTCCATTTCTTTGTATCTTCTTCGATTTCTTTTAATAGGGTCTTGTAGTTTTCATTATAGGTCCTTCACTGTTTCATTAGATTTATTCCTAGGTATTTTATTCTTTTTGTTGCAATTGCAAAAGGAATTATTTTTTTCCACTTCTTTTTCTGACACTTCATTATTAGAGTATAGGAATACTATGGATTTTTGAATGTTGATTTTGTATCCAGAGACTTTACTGTATTTGTTATGTTTCTAGTAGTGTTCTTGTAGTCTTAGGGTTTTCTATATAGAGAATCATGTCATCTGCAAATAGTGACAGTTTGACTTCTTGTTTCCTATTTATGCTTTTATATCTTTCTCTTGCCTGATTGCACCTAGGACCTCCAATGTTATATTGAATAACAATGGCAATAGTGGACAGCCTTGCCCTTGTTCCTGATCTTAGAGGGAAAGTTTTTAGTTTTTCACCATTAAGTATAATGTTGGCTGAGGGTTTGTCATAGATGGCCTTTATTATGTTAAGGAACTTTCCTTCTATACCGATTTTGTTAAGGTTTTGATCATAAATATGCTGTATCTTGTCGAAGGCTTTTTCTGCATCTATTGCTATGATCATATGATTCTTATTTTTTAATTTGTTTATGTGATGTATCACATTAATTGATTTGTGTATGTTGAACCATCCCTGTGCTCTGGGATGAAGCCCACTTGATCGTGGTGTATAATCTTTTTAATATGTTGCTGTATTCGTTTGCTAGTATCTTATTTAGGATTTTTGCATCTGTGTTCATGAGAAATATCAGCTGTAGTTTTCTTTTTTGTGTTATCTTTACCAGGTTTTGGTATTAGAGTAATATTGGCCTCATAAAATGAGTTGGGAAGTATTGCCCCTCTTTGATTTTTTTGGAAGAGTTTGAAGAATAGGTATTAAATCTTCTTTGAATGTTTGGTAGAATTCACTGGTGAAGCCATGGTTGTCCTGGACTTTTACTTTTTGGTAGGTTTTGATGATTGTTTCAATTTCCATACTGATTGAATTGGTCTATTTAGATTTTCCAGATCTTTTGATTCAGTCTAGGAAGATTGTATTTTTCTAAGAATTGGTCCATTTCTTCTAGGTTATCAAATTTAGTGTTATATACATTTTTATAGTATTCTTATATGATCCTTTGTATTTTTGCGATATCAGTTGTAATTTTGCTCTTTTATCCCTGATTTTGTTTATTTGTGTCCTTTCTCTTTTCTCTTTAGTGAATATAGCCAGGGGTTTGTGAATTTTATTAAACTTTTCAAAGAACTAGTTCTTTGTTGCATTTATTTTTTCTATTGTTTTTGTTGTTCTTGTTTGTTTTGTTTCAATTTTATTTATTTCATCTTTAATTTTGATTATTTCTTCCTTCTGACTTTAGGCTGCATTTGTTCTTTTTCTAGTTTTTTTTTAAAGATGAAATATTAGGTTTTATTTGACCTTGTTCTTGGGAAATCAAAATAATTTTAAACAACAGTTCTGTGAAAAGGAGAAAAACCCTTGTTTTTTTCCCTTTACTTTCATACTGCTTTCACACCTTTCTTCTAATATCAGATGTGTAGGTTTTCCACACAACAAGCAATTTCCTAAACCAGCCTGATATACTCCAATGCTATTCAATTCTGACACTATCTACCTGGAGAACAGCACAGATACCACAGGTTAGGGGCTGTTCCACAGCTCTACCCCTACTTCAGAATGCAGTTGTAAACCCGAGGCTGTCACGTATACTTCTGACTAACTGGCTATAAACTAGGGGTTCTCATGACTCCTCTTCAGGTTCGATTATTTGCTAGAACAGCTCATAGAACTTAGAGAATACACACATTAATTAGCTTATTATACATAAAAGGATATGATAAAGGTTATAGGTGAACAGTCAGATAAGGATATAATACAGGCTGAGGTCTGGAATGGTCTTAAGGGCAGGAGCTTCTGTCTCCATGAAGTTAGGATATATCACTCTCCCAACACATGGATGTGTTTACCAACCTGAAAGCTCTCTGAATCCCATACTTGTGGAAGTTTTGTGGAAGCTTCATCGCATAGACAAGATTGAATCATTAATTCAATCTCTAGCTTCTCTTCCCTTCCCTGAAAGGGATGGTAGGGTGGGGCTGAAAGTTTCAGCTTCTAATTATGGCTTGGTCTTTCTGGTGACTAGCTCCATCATGAAGTCATCTAGGAGCCCACTAAGTGTTGCCTTGTTAGAACCAAAGGCACTCCTATTAGGATTTAAGGATTTAAGGGTTCAGTGTCAGGAACTGGGGTTAAAGACCAAATATTAGAACAAAAGATGCTCCTCATTCTCTTATCACTTAGGGATAGTTTTAAGAGCTCTGTGCAGGAACTGGTGGCAAAGACCAATATAGTATTTTCTATTATTCATGTGCCCCAAGCGATGCTTAGGATTAAACAAGTTTAGAAATGCTGCCCTACTCAATATTGATGCACCACTTCAAAATTCTGGCCTGTTGTGTGGTAGATTGTGACACTCTCAAGGCCAAGTGGGTTTCAGGAGCGGGAAGGCTATTTCTTTGAGGCCTGCCAGCTCATCAATAACTCTGCTGAGACTCGCTTTCTTAAAATTCAGGGTTTCGTTTTAGCTTTATATATTAAAAATGCAAATTTTGTCATGTCTTTGTTACAGATGGTCCTTTGAATTCTCAGTACATGATCTATTTTTAACCAGCCCAAGCATTATCTGGAAAACTAAAGGACACACTTTTTTTCTCAACACTAATCATTGATAAAATGTTAAATAGCCCATGTTGCAACTTCTCTCCCTCAGCACTTTTATCTCTGCCTTCATGTTGAATCTAAATCACTGGGTTTGACCTTTCAAGAAGTTGTGTGCAGAAGAGGAACTGCAGCATGAGCAGATTTTCCCAGCTTATTTGTTGAATGTGTCTCCCAGAGGGGACCTGAGGCCATTCCAAGAGGTGTTGATGGGTTCTTGATTTGGCTTTCAGGCACATTCTTGTGTTATGGTTTGACAAGACTTATCCTTGATTAAGCTCCGCTGATTACTATTTGCTGTTTTACTATCTTTCATTTCTAATTTTTTTCCTGGAAGATTTGGTTCAGTGCTTTTTCTGTTGTGAAAGTTAGGCAGACTGATCAATGGTAGGCTGCTCCTTTTCTCATTTGTTCTTCCATTCAATAAGTGTTTAAGAAGTATTGTCACCTTTCCTAACTGTCCTCCCTAGGTCTGGATCATCTCAAATCCATCCCTCACATGGCTGTTCCCATAGTAACCTTTTTAAAATGCTAATCTGACCTTGTCAGTCTGGTATTTAACATCTCTCCCTGCTCCTCAAGGATAAAGTCCCAACTCTAATTTGACATATACCATCTTCTCCACCACTTCTTTCTACTCCCAGCCTCATGTGCTCTGTTCTGGTAACACAAGCTGCTTCTCATTTACAGACATACCATCTCATTTCTTTACCCCTCACCTCTGGGTGCCAGAGTGATGAGATGAGAAAGCCAAGGAGGAGACTTAGAACCTGTTTGGTGGCAAGGATGGGATGTGCCTTCTCTGCCTGAGCACACAGATGGCTGTGCTGCCTACCTGAGCCTGAGCGTGGCTGAACCAGCAAAGAACAAAGAATATCAGAGGATATGTCCTTTGTCCTCATTGCAGGCTGTTCTGGGGGCTGGTACCTTTCTGCTCCCTCCACCAGGATTTCTCAATTTGATGCTTCTGACTTCATCCCCTGACATGAGGAGTAGGCCCCTAGGAGTCAGAAGCTCCAGCTTGCATCCGCACCCCAAGTGAGGAGCCATGTAAAACTATGTGGTAGTAATCAAGCAGTCATCATGGGGCTATGCCCTGCAGACAGTGTGTGCTTATCTCTGTGAGAAACCTCTCTTTTTACATCTCAGTTGGCTCACATTTTATGTCCTATATATTATATCCTTTCAGTCGCTTCTTAATTTTTTTCTCAAAATACTTCGTGTCTTCACATTAATTCTTTCTTTTCCACATGAGCAATCTTTGTACTTTCAGTTGAACTAGAAATTGGGTTATGATGTTGTATGTGTTTGTGTGTGCATGGAGCAGAGGGGTTCTGAAGAATGGCCATCTTCTCTGGACTCTTTTCCACTGGAGCCCACAGGGTTCAAGAAGGACCAAGGCCTTCTCATCGTTATCTTTCCTGACTGATATTCTATGGATATTGCATGTCAAGGAAGAGATGAGAAGCAAAGATGAATATAACACAATTCTTCCTTGAAGAGAGCTTATGGTCAGTAAGGATCTAAAATGGGTACTGAAACATTTAGAATACTGGGTCAGGTACTATGAGATTGTAGAGGTTATGGAGCTTGTCTACTTGGGCGTAGAGGATAGGAGTCAGGGCAACCAATCTGAAGAGGACAGCATTGAGCCACCTTCTGACTGAGGGGGAGTACTTTTTCAGATGTTGGGGAAGGGCAGACTGAGCTGATGCAATCATGTGTCAAACCCTCCATGAGTTTTTCTGTTCACATGGATATTATTATTTCTGTTTAACCAATGGTATAGATAGATACATATTAAGTTAAAGGGCTGACAACTCACTAATAGGTCCTGGGCCCTGCACACATGGAAGAGTGAATAAAATAGTGCAGTTTCTATAATCCATAATGTCCTTTTGGGACTTTGCTTTGGTTTCTTCATTATTTTGAGATACCACTGAGACTCTGACAAAACTACATATCCTCCTTCTGAAAAAAAATCACATAAGTACATACATAAGTAATATTTTGATTTTGGTTTAAAAATCTAGGAGTTTAAAATCCCCAGAATCCCTTTAATCCAAGTTAAGAATCCTTGAGAGAGACTTTCAAAGTCTCATATATAAAACCAATTGTTTTAATGATATTTAAATCCTTTCTATACTAGCCCATCATAGGTTGTTTAAACCCTTCTTGAAAGCTTCCAGATTTGGAAACTTACTGTTTGAAGCAACTGTTTTTTGTCTTGGGTACCCCTAACTATTAAATTCTTCCTCATACTAAACCAAAACTTGTTTCTTGATTTTTCATTTCTGACTCTGTCTGGAATGACCTGGAATAAGAGCAGATCATCTGTCTTTTGATTGCCTCTTCTAACCTCTCCCATTCTCCATGAGTTTAAGGACCTTTATTTTGGAGTTTGGATCCTAAGGTTCCTGGGAGATCATTCTCCATATAATATGAAAAATCTCTGTATAAGCATTTTCCATGCTGTCTTCTGAGAACTCTTTTGAGAGAATCAATAAATTTCTGCTGAATGAACTATTCCAGGGTTAAATAAATTTCAAGAGTGCTGCACTGATTTCCTCTTCTAGGAGAGTCAAATACGTATTAGCATGTTAAAAGCTCTGATAAATCCTGCAGCACAGACTTTATCATGGTTCTATTACCATTCTGAGAAGTAGGTTTTTGTTGACACTGAATTGAGAACTACTGCTTTGTAAGAGAGTTTTTTAAAGGACTCTAGGGAATAGATCTTTTAAGGGAGCTAGTCACCCTCAAATTAATTGTATCTCTCTTTTGCCCTACACAGCCTCTTGATTTTGAAACAGCATCCATTCACAACATTTTGTTCCATGCGGAAAATCCTGAGCCTCTGGTGCCTGGTGTAGAGTACGATGCCAGATCTTTTGCCACTTTCAGTCTTTTTGTAACAAATGTGGATGAAGCACCCCAATTTTCCCAACAAGTATTCCAAGCAAAAGTCAGTGAAGGCGTGACTGTAAGCACAAAAGTGGGCAACGTGACTGCCAAAGATCCGGAAGGTCTGGATATAAGGTAGAAGAGAGCGGGCTAGGCAGGCCTGGCTGTGTGGTGACCAAGGCCTGTGGGGAGGAGGAAGGGCTGGGAGGGGCAGAGGAGTTGACTTGACTCAGGGCTCTTCCCTAAGAGAGCAGCTAGTGATCTGAAACTCAATGCCAGTGGACCTTGATTCCTGCAGGTAGCAAGTTCCTTGGTTCTTGACAGTGGGGGTGGAAGGTGGGGATGGAAGTGTAGTGTATGTGGAGGGTGGGGAGATTCAGGCTCAGGCAAGTTGTAAGCATGTTAGATTCCATTCCAGCCCACTCACTACAGGTTCCACTGAGAGCTGATGAATTCAGGAGATGGGATCTAGAGACCACCTTGTGTCTGAACCAGTCCCAGGCAGGGGCTGGGGTTTGGGGAAGAGTCCCAGCCCAGCCCTCAGGCAGACTGGAGTTCTAAATAGAGAGAATGAAGCAAAAGCCCAACTGGGCAGACTCGGCAGGGATAAGGGAAACTTCTGAATGTAAAGTATATAGGTAGGTTCCTTGGTATTCTAGAGAGTAGGTCTGGGGCAACAAGACTCATTCCAGAGCCCACCCCTGGGGAGGCTTATGCTCAGGCTGAGGTGATTAAACAAAATGTATTAATCTTTCCACTTTAGCAATTCTCAATCATTTTTCTTCCAGTACAATAGGACCAACACAAATTTTTCTTAAAAAGTGCAATGATAATTAATTTGCCCCAAATATATATATATATATATGTATATGTATATGTATATGTGTATATATATACATGTACACACATGTATATATCTATATCTGTTAATATTTCTAACTTCTGTAGGATCACATAGTTAATGACCACATAGATAGGACTTGAACCCACATCTTTTGCTTCTACTGTATAACATTAGCCCTACTGTCTAAGGCATGGCAAATATTTCAGCATGATTTAAACCAATGTATGTGGTTAGGAATAGTAATTTCTTAAGTTTTTTTAAACATTTGAGGGAAGTCTTGCCTCCAATGAGCTGTCATTTAAGTACTTGGAATCAATGCTAAGACCTTTTTCTGATTGTCAAAGAGTATAGTTCTTACCTACTGTTTAACTCTTTTAGTTTACCTCTTCTCTAGTTTTATAAAGACAAATATAAGAGAGGAAAGACCATGGGGGGCTTATTGTGTGGTTTAGTGTAGATATGCCCTGTACATTAGAGCCACCAATTATGATGGGGCATAAATGTTTATAATTTTATAACCATTTATGTTTAATAAATGTTTCTTCCTCCTTCATGAGAGAGCTATTAAAAATAGCATTTGACCTGTCATTAGTCAAAGTCAAGTGAATAAAATTTGAGTTATGAGTGGAGAAAACAAAGGCATTTAAGAGAATTTCTCAGATAGATCAAAGAAAAGATTATAGATAGATAGATAGATAGATAGATAGATAGATAGATAAATAGATTTTTTTTTAAGTTGAGATTGGGAAGATGAGGAAGAAGTCTGAAAAGGGACGTGCCCTGTAAGAGAACTACAAATGAAAAAAGTGCTTTAAGAATGAGGAATAATTAGTAGTTCAGATGCTAGTAATAAGTTAGTTAAAAATTGAGATGATTCTAATTTTTTTGGCCTGAGTTAAGTTAATTGTTCTCTTTCTCTAAGTTTTGTAAACTTATAATCCATCAGCAACCAATGTATTCTAATCTAATTCACCAGCAAATATTAGAGAATTTTTCATTGAAATACATCCTGAATACAAGTGCTTATCACCACTTCTGCCATGGTTTAGGCTACATCTCTTTTCTGGATTAATCTTGCCTCTGTGCCACTCCTCCACCTCACCCTAAATCTATTTGCCACAATCAGAACGGTCCTTTAAAAAAGCAAATCAGATCATATAACTCCTCTGAAAACCCTCTGAAGGGTTCCCATCTCACTCAGGATGAAATTCTGATTATACAGGATTTCTTGTTCATCACCTGTGCACACGCCTAATATAGCACTTGGCATATAGAATATACTAACGTTGGGAAAAATTAATTTAATCACCTTTTTCCTGCACATGTATGTTGTTTTCATTATTTATTATACAAAATATTTTGACTATATGTATACCTGTGATTCTTCTGTAACTACTATTAAATTGTTTTTGCTTGGGGAAAATTTCCAGAGGTGAAATTCTTTGGCCTAAAGATTTAGACATCCTTATGGCTATGATGTGTTGCTTTACAAAGGCCTTTTCAATTAGTTTTTCATGTGGTTCTAGTCTTGTCTCTTGCAAATTCATCTTTTACACACCTGCCAATGAGTTCCACTGAAAACACAAATATGACTAGGGCACCTTCCTGCTTAATACTATTCCATGGCTGCTAACTGCTTCCCATGATTTGACTCTTTCCAGTCTCTGGGACTTCATCATTCCCATTCACTGCTTCCCATTTATTCCCAACACTGCTGGAAAGTCTGACTCCCCTATACCTGCAAGCTCATTCTTAGCCTCTCAGCCTTAACTTATGCATCTCCTGCTTGAAGCCGCCTCCTTTTTCTGACCTTAGTTAAATTAACATCTACTTTTTCAGGAAGACTGCTCTGATGCCTGTGAACTTCTCTGGGATTCCATGAGGCCCCTTCCATTGTATTTACCATATTTTATTGAAATTATCATTTCTGTATCAGTCTCCTCCACTGACCTAAGAGCCCCCTTTTGTAATCTCCTCTCTTGGTCCATTGCCTGATATTTGTTGAGCACTCAGTAGATGTTTGTTGCATGAGAGAATTCACTGAGCCAGCAGCCTCAGAATATCCATTCATTCACACGTTTTCACTGCTGGTTGTTCAAGTTTTCTTAGAGGGGTGGGTTGCTAAAAAGTTTAAAAAAATATTTCCAGGTTGTTTTCATTGAAATTCTTCGATTGCCAGAAAAGTTTAACTTTTTCCCCTAGAGTTTGTGACTATACCTTTTCTAATAAAATAAATACAACTACCACTCTGTAAAGATAGTAAGTCCTCCTTTTGAAGATAGATGTTATGCAAATAAAACATTAATAATCCTAAGTAATGATCTTTTATGCTGTAAATAATATGCAAGGGATAGTGCTGATGTAGTGATGCATAAACTATCTTCACGTTTTCATGTAGAATAATGTGGGCTTTCTTTTGTTCTTTTCACCTTATGAAGTTATTCACTGAGAGGTGACACGAGAGGTTGGCTTAAAATTGACCCTGTCACTGGAGAGATCTTTAGTGTGGCTCCGCTGGACAGGGAAGCTGAAAGTCTGTATCGGGTACAAGTGGTGGCAACTGAAGTAGGTGAGCAAAGAAAAGTAACATAAATTATTATGGGATACATCAATAGAAATAGAAGAGAGGGAAGGTGGGTGGGAAGGTTCACTGGGTCAAATTGTCAAAATATCTTATAGTGGAAGAACAAGAGGGTACAGGAGTGGAGGAAAGTGCTTCTTTGTTTTCCTCAAGATAAGACCACGTGTTCCCCAAGCAGTGCTCCTGCAGGCAGGGTTGCACCTGCAGGCTGGTTCAGCTTCATGGATCCTGCTCACTCTGTGGTTTTCTATAGGGACTGCAGCTCTAGGTAGGTTCTTGTGTGCCCACCAAACTACCACCTTCTCCAAAGTGGTTGGAGGTTTCTCCTGAGAGCAGGGTCAAACTACCGCCCTGCTCACCTAGACCATTACTTGCTCCTTCAGTGTTAAATTGTAGCACCTCAGGTTTTGTCTTTCTTGAAACAAAATGTTATATGCAATGTTCTCAATTTTGATATCTACCAGAATTGCCTGGGGAGCTTATTCAGTATGGACCCTAGTTACCCCTGGAGTTTCTGATTTAGGGGTTTGGGTGGCCCTGGATATCTGTTTTGATGAAATAAAGTGAACTTTGAAAAGGAAAGACATTATTTAGATAAGCCAAGGATGTTTGAATTGTCCTGATGTAATCTTTGCAACTCATTTAATTCAGTTGTGGTAATTACCCACTGGTTCTGAGTGTGGAGTTCCAGGGACTTTAAAAATTAAAATGAAAATAAGCTCACAGAAATAGTGTGCTTACCAGTGATAAGGTCGGTTCTTGGCATTTACAGAATTCTCCAACTTAGAATAGGAATTCTGTTGATCTTATCTTGATTAGAACCTCTAGTTAGATAGTAAATATATCTGCCCGGTTTACCAAAAAATGAGAATTGAACAAATTATGACTAAAGAAATAGAGTTTTAGACCAAAAGTAAACTTTTAAAATGTGAGGCCGAGTTGAGAGCTGGAATAGGGAACATACCAATAGGTGAGAATCATAAAGATGTTCCCTGCTTGTGAAAATATTAATGAAAACATAAGTACTATAGTCAGGTGAAACCAAAGAGGGTAGAAATGAGGAAATGTGTGTTGAATTTGAAACGAACATATGAGTGGACAGGTTAGCCAAAGCAGGTCAGGCCCTGACTCTCTCTCTTGCTTCTAGTTAAGCACATTCCACTATCACATTGTATACATCTAACTATTGATTTAAAAGCTTCCAATTAATCAGGAGGAATGTTCTGGCTGGGCCTTGATGCTGTGCATTCCACTGCAATATACTGTAGGGGTCAACACTTCACTTTGGATGTGTCCTAAAGGCCTCTCACATTTAGTTGTTTCATGAACCAAAACCAAGGTTCAGATCCCTGCTCCATTTGCAGTTGTCAGCCCTGAAATTATGCAAATAGGTAAAATGACCTCAGGAGCATAGTGGCTTTTCCTACTTTGGTTAAGTGTAGTCAGAAACATAGAAGACAGTTGAAAAGAAAAGCAAGAAAACAGGATTCACTAGAATTGAAGCAGGTTGGAGGCAGAAATTGAGGAGAAATTTAGGGTGTGGACTCTAAGGTCATACCTCCTGGGTCAGAAATCTCTCTTGTTGCATGTCCTTGGGCAAGTCATACTTCTCTCATCCTCATCTGTAAAAGTAAATCAAAGTTTATGTGAAGTAATGTATAGAAAATATCAGCACATAAACCTTAGTTGTTGTTGTTGTTGTTGTTGTTGTTATCATCATCATCATCATCATCATCATCATCATCATCATCATCATAAGACTTTTTAACCAGGAAATTAAATCAGGTCTGATTATAAAATCTTGTTGTCTTCCTACTACCTCAGTCTATTCAGCTGCTTAAATTATAATTTTTTTAAAAGAAAATTTCCTTTCTTGTTAAGAAGAAATGAGAGAGTTGATACCATGTTTCAATCACTTAATTCCTTAGGTGGATCCTCCATGAGCTCCACAGCGAATTTCCACCTGACTCTTACTGATGTGAATGACAACCCCCCACGGCTAGTTAAGGAGTACACAGGCTTGTTCTTCTGCTATCCCCTCAGAAAACCTGGAAGTGTCATTTTTGAGGCCACTGATGATGATCAACAGTCATTTCGAGGTCTACAATTTACATTTTCCCTTAGCAGTGAAAGCTTACAAAAGGACTGGGAAGTTTCCAAAATCAACGGTAAGTTGTAAAAAGTAAATCAAAAAAACGGATAGATGGTGAAATTAGTTTTTATTAGACTGGGTGTGCTTGCAGCATTCAAAACAAAGCTTTCTTCTATGCTCCAGGAAGGCAGTGCATGCTCTGGGAACTTGCAGAAGGAAGTTCTCCACAGGGGAGAAAGCCCCCAGCTTTGAAAGGAGGAAAGATTGTTAACACACAGCATCCCCCTTAATTGAACAATCTGAGTAGCAATTGCAAAATTTCCAATGGCAGCCAGGAAGCAAATTTCATAATGATTTTTAAAAACAGCTCTATAGAAGTATAATTGACATATAACAAATAGCACATATTTAAAGCATACAAATTTATTAAAAATTATGTGTGTATACACTATTGAAGCCATCAACACAATCAATATAAGAATATTTTCACCACCACCAAAATTTTTCATGCTTAGTTGCAATTCCTATTTTTAGCTCACCCTGCCTTTCTCCTATCCCCAGGCAATCACTGATCTGCTTTCTGTGTGCTACAGGTTAATTTGCATTTTCAAGAATTTTATCAAAATAAAATAATAGAATAAACACTTTTATTTATTTATTTTTTGGTGCAGCTAATTTCACTTAGCGTATTTATTTTGGGTTTTACCCATGGTGTTGTGTGTATCAATTCTTCATCCTTTTTATGGTGGAGTAGCATTCCATTATATGACTATATCACAATTTGCTATCCATTCACTTATTTATTGTCATTTAGGTTGCTTCCAAGTTTTGCTATTACATGTAAAGCTGCTGTGAACATTCGCTGAACAAATATTTTGTTTGAGTATATGCTTTCATTTTCTTTGTTAAATATATAAAAGTGGAATGGCTGGATCATATGTTCGTTTATGGTTAAATTTTTAAGAAAATGTCAAATTGCTTTCCAAATCATTTGTTAACATTTTAAGTTCCCACCAACGTATGAGAATTCTAGTTGCTCAACGTTTTCCCCAATACTCACTATGCTCAGTCTTTTTAATTTTAGCCATTCCTGTGGGTGTGTAGTAGTATTTCATAATGATTTTAATTTATAGTTCCCTAATAAATAATGGTGTTGAGCATCTTTTCATGTGCTTATTTTCATTCATATATCTTTTTTGGTGAAGTGTCTAGTCAAATATTGTGCCATTTAAAAAAATTGCCTCTTTGGCTTGTATTGTTGAGTCATAAGAATTCTTTGTGTAGTCTAGATACGAGTTCACTGTCAGATACATGTTTATAAATCTTTTCTCCTAGTCTGTGGCTTGCATTTTCATTTTGTAACAGTCTTTTGAAGAGCAAATTTAAAAATTTTTATTATATCTGACTTACATTTTTCTTATATAATTTGTGACATTTTTGTGTGTGATGTTTAAGACATTTTGGCCAAACTCAAGGTCACTTAAAATTTTCCACTTTTTTCCCCAAGGGTTTTATAGTTTTAGCTTTGCATTTAGTTTTATGATATATTTCAAGTTAATTTATGTACATAGTGTATGTAAAGGTCAGGTTTATTATTTTTAAGATGGCTATCTATTCGAACACTGCTGATTGAAAATATACTTTTCACATTGAATTGTCTTAGCAGCTTTATCAAAAATCAACTGACCACATATATATGGATCATTGCTGGATTTTCTTTTACATTTTATTGATCTCTTACCTAACTTTATACCAATACTACACTGTTTTGATTACTGTAGCTCTATAATAAGACTTGAAATCAAGTAGTGTAATTTTTTCCAACTTCGTTCTATTTCAAGATTATTTCATCTATTGTATGTCTTTTGCATTTCTACATACATTTTAAAATTTAGCTTATCCATTTGTAGCAAAAAAAAAAAAGCCTATGGAGATAGTGATTGGGATTGTGTCAATCTATAGCTGAATTTGGGGGAGGATTGACATCTTAACAAAATAGAATCTTCTACCCATGAACATGATGTTTCCATTTATTTAGGTCTTCCTTAATTTCTCTGAGCAATGTGTTTTAATTTTAAGTGTAAAGTTCTTGTAAAATTTTCCCTAAGCATTTTATATTTTTGATGGTATTTTAAGCGATATTTATAATTTTTAGTTTTTACGTAATATAGGAATATAATTGATTTTCATGTATTGATTTTTTATCCTATAACATCGATGTCCTCATTATTAGTTCTCTCTCTTTTTAGATTCCATAAATTTCATACATAGACAATCATGTTTGTGAGTAATAATAATTTTATTTCCTTTCCAATCTGAATGCCTTTTATTTCTTCACCTTGCTTTATTACTGGCTAAAACCTTCAGTACAATGTTGAATGAAGATGTGAAAGCAGAAATAACTTGGCTTATTCTTGATCTCAAGGAGAAAGCATTCATCTTTCATCATTAGGTATACAGTTCGCTATAAATACCCTTTACTATATTGAGGACTTTATTTTCTATTCCTAACTTGCTGAGAGGTTTATTTGCTTTTTTAAAATTAGATATGAGTGCTAAAATTTTCAAGAGCTTTTTCTGCATCTATTGAGATGATTATGTGGTTGATTTGTTTGTTTGTTTGTTTTGGTCTCTTAATCGGTGAATTATATCAATTAACTTCTGGATCTTTAACTAGTCTTCTGTTACTGAGAGAAAGCCTACTTGGTTGTGAAATATTATCATGTTTTTATTGTTAGATTTAATATAATAAAAATTAAGAATTTTTTCACCTATATCCATGAAGCATATCAGTCTATATTTTTCTGTTCTTACAGTGTCTTTGTCGGGTTTTGATGTAAGTCAGAGTAATACTGGTCTAATAAAATGAGTTAGGGAGTATTCTACTTCTTAAATTACCTGGAAGAGTTTTGTGAAATTGCTTTTTATTTCTTTTTAAAGTTTTGTAGAATTCACCAGTGAAGCCATCTGGACCTGGGGTTTTCTTTCTAGGAAATTTTATCTACAAATACAACTAACTTCTTTAATAGATACAAAACTATTCAAGTTATAGATTCCTTTTCACTTGAGCTATTAGCTTGTATCTTTCATATAATTTGTCTATTTCATTTAATTTGTCTAATTTATTGACACAAGTTATATATAATATTATTTTATTATTCTCTTAATATCTGCAGATTATATAGTGATATCACTATTCTGATACTGAAAAATTATGTATCTTTTTTTCCCCCTGATCAGTCTGGCTAGAGGTTATTAATTTTGTTGATATTCTCAAAGAATCAGCTTTTGGTTTCATTAATTTTTCTTTACTGTGTTTTTGTTTTGCATTTCATTGCTCAGATATCTATTATTTCTTTTATTCTTCGTATGCTATAAGAACTTTTTTCTTTGTTAACAGAGGCATTTAATATTGTAAATTTATCTCTTTGTGTCACATTAACTTCATTCCACAAAGTTAGATGTATTTGTGTTTTCATTTTCACTTAGTTTAAAAATACTTTCTAATTTTCCTTTAGGTTTCTTCTGTGACCCATGTATTATTTTAGAAGTATTTGTTAGTTTTACAAATATTTTAGTATTTCCTATATCTTTCTGTTGTTGATTTCTGATTTATTCATAGTGACCAGAGAACATTTGACTGGAATACTTTTCAATTTATTGAGACTTCTTTTTTCAATACTTTAAAGATATTTCTCCACTGTGTTCTGAATTGTATTGCTCCTTTTTGTTCTCTTGAATGTAATGTGTGGTTTTTTCGTCTCTGGATGCTTTTAAAGATTATTCTTCTTTTATTACTAGCCTAAGCAATTGATTATTATGTTGCTGTGTTGTAATTTTGTTCCTTTTCCTTTTCTCTGAGATTTGCTGATCTTGGATGAGGATTTAGTTTTTGTTAAATTTGGGAAAAATTTAGCAATTATTTTCTTTAAATTTTTTTTTCCTAATTCAGTGTTCATAGCAATTTTATAGGACATAACTATTTGGAATAATGATAATTGACTATATTCAGTATTCATTTTTACAGAGAAGTCAGGAATTGAGAACTTAAAGAATGCTTTAGCCCTTTTTGACATTATGGAAGGAAGGTACATGGTGATATTTTAGGAAAGTTTAGGTAGTTTAACTCATACTTATACCTAACCATTTCCCAGTCAATCTTAGTATATGATATAAAGATGAGCTTTAATCCTGCAAATCCAGGAGCCTGAAGTTGTGTTCCATGTCATTCATTTTACTCCTTTTCTAACAGGAACTCATGCCAGACTTTCCACTAAACACACAGGCTTTGAGGAGAGAGTTTATAATATCCCAATTCACATCAACGATGGTGGCCGGCCACCCTTAGAAGGGATCGTTTTTTTACCAGGTAGGTATTTTGCTGTAGGCAGCTTGGGATAATGTCTATCACCATGGGTAGTTTGAAAGAGTTCTAGTCTTTAATATGGGGTTCTGCAAATGTTCGCTTAAAAATTTATATTCCCAAATACTGTTTTGCTCTTCAGTTACTTTCTGCACTTGCGTGGAAGAACGGTGCTTCCAGCCAGCAGGTCGCCAGCCTGGGATGCCCACTGTGGGCATGACAGTTAGCATATTCCTGGCTACATTTTTGGTCATTGGTGAGTATAATATCTCAGATTCAAGAATTTCTGTGCTGGTCTTCAGAAACATAAGTACACCTAAGCTCTGCTTCATAGACTGGTCTAGTGGCTATTCAAATAGCGACTGAGGCAATAGCCAAGAATATAGATTACCTGGTTGGGAGATACTGCTTTAGTACTACCCTCTACCCATCATTGCCTTGTTGGTTAGTTTGAGAAATATACAGAGCTTTAAAGCATAAATGGTTGTGTTTTATGCCTAGTTACTGAGCATACATGATAAAAGAGAAAGAAATGCAACAGCTGTGACATTGCTATCTATTAGGCAGGCACTGTGCTTGGTATGGGGGATAGTGATGGGCAAGACATAACAAAACCTATATGATCATAAGCTATAGAGCTTATGATCTAGTCTCCTATTTTTGGAATAGGTACAAGTTAGCCTTCCAGAGATGTCGACATACCTGAAATGTTGCAGAATGTTCCTCTGTACATTTCCATGACTGTGGACCATGAATATTTATTACTTCCAAATAATTCCACTATATTGCAGGCCTCATTTGCCTTAGCTCTTGCCCTGGCTAGACAGCAGAGTCCCCATTCTAGCTGTCTGCTTTTTTATGAACTCAGTGCCTACAAACGAGTGCTTACCCTCATTCAACCTTTGTTCTCACCACAAGTTAAGTATTGGAAATAGATACTTCATCAATTCATATGTACCAGAGTGTAGGGGTTTACACAGTCTCATGTCTTTTCTCTTTTAAAAGAAAGGCTGGGATTATTCTAGGTATTCTTAATTATTCTTTCAGCATCTGGTCTTTTCTGCAATGGCCCAATCTGTCACATTGGACCCTGATTCACAGTACTAACAGAGTTCTCATTTTCTGTACACTTCCATCCAAACTTCTCATTATTATGATATGGAAGGGTCTTCATGACATGGCTATTACCCATCCTAATATGTGCATGGTGACCATCATTTCCCTATGACGACCAGAGTCTGGTGCACACCTTTTATACTAATTGAGCTGGCTTTCTGAGGTTCCATTACTTACCAAGCTCTTCTCTACCTCTATGCCTTTTCTTATTCTATTTGACTTCTCATCTTAAGGGATTTTTGAGATTGTGTACCAAATAGCAGCTTTCTAGTATGACCATTCAATCCCATAATTTTATTACAAGTTAAAGATTGGATGAGTTTGCAGATATAGATAGAAGTAGTAGGATCTTATAGTTGTAATCATTACTTTTTGCAAAATAGGGTTGGGATTATTGCAAGATTCTTTTAAAAATAACAATAGAATAAAGACCGTGCAATATCCTTTATTTTATTTATCTCTTTTTAAAGTTTGGTTCACATACAATATTATGTGAGTTTCATGTATACAATATAGTTATTACAATACTATTTATTACATTCCTGGTGCTGTATGTTACATCCCTGTGACTTATTTTACAGTTGTAAGTTCATACCTCTTATTCTTCTTCACCTTTTTTGTCCATCCACCCATTCCTCTACCTTCTGGCAACCATCAGTTTTTTCTCTATATCTGTGAGACTGTTTCTATCTTGTTCGTTCACGTTTTTTGTTTGTTTTTTTAGATTCCACATGTAAGTGACATCACACCATATTTGTCCTTCTATGGCTGACTTATTTCACTTAGTATAATACAGTCTAGGTCCATTCATATTGTCACAAATGGCAAGATTTCATTGTTTTTTGTTAATGGCTAAGTAATATTCCATTGTGTATGTGTGTTGTGTGTATACATATATATATATACACATATATATGTATATATATGTATACCTACTGATATACATGTGTGTGTGTGTGTATCAGTAGCTCTATCTATATATTTCTGTCTGTCTGTCTGTCTGTCTCTCTTTCTCTCATCTGTCTATTACATCTTTTCTATCCATTTATTTACTGATAGACACCTTGGTTGATTCAATATCTTAGTTGTTATGAATGCTTCAATGAATATAGGGGTACGTATAACTTTTTGAATTCATGTTTTGTCTTCTTTGATAGATATCCAGAAGTAGAAATTTTTAGTTTTTTTGATGAAACTCCATACTGTTTTCCACAGTGCCTACACTAGTTTACAATTCTACCAAAGTGCATGAGTATTCCCTTTCCACCACATCCTTTCCAACACATGTTATTTGTTGTCTTTTTGATAATAGCTTATATGATAAGTGTGAGGTGATATCTAATTATGGTTTTGATTTGCATTTCTCTGATGATTAGTGATGTTAACTTACTGCCAGGTTAATTTCCTTAAAACAGCTCCCTTTTCCATATTGGTCTCTGATTTTTAAAACACATTTACTGCTAAAATGTACAATGTAATTTCTAGGAGTTTAAAGATAGGAGGAATCTCAAAGGTTAGGTAGTCTACTCAAACTGGAATCATGAAGAAAACACCCCCAACATGTGATATTTCGAGTGAGACAGTGAAAGTAGGCTTTGGGTAGGTGAACAAATCTTTGAACAGCTTTCTAATTGTTTGATTGGACTATTTTTTCTAGAGAAGGGGGAGGACTAGAATTAACATTTACTGAACATGTACAAAGTTTGGAAATTGTCAGATGCTTACACACTTAATTTTCAGAGTAGTCCAGGTATTAGGTTCTATATTCCTTGATAGAGACCCAGCAATAGCTACTAGCTTAGATATTACTTAGGACTTGGTACATACTTACCAACAATAAGATAAGTGATAAACTTACTTATCTAAGAAAGCCAATGCCTAGAATCTCTTATTCACCAGGACAATGAAACTTTATTGTACCACAAACTAAAATGAAGTTGTATGAGTCATTTTTTCCTACCAAGATACTACTTTATAAATGAATGTGACAGTATATTTTAAGATCCCATCTGTTTGACCCTGAGTTTTCTCTTTCAGGTATAATTTTAGCAGTTGTGTTTATCCAAATGAAGAATAAAGACAAAGATAATGTCGAAAGTGCTCAGGCCTCTGAAGTCAAACCCCTGCAAAACTGAATTTGAAAGGAATGTTTGAGTTTATATACCAAGTTCTATTTCAGTAATTCCACCATTCATCCCACAATTCTGCTTTCCACCAACATGTGCACTAAGTTTTTTTACAGATATACCTTCTTGTCCTTTAATATTTTGTAACTTTTAAATATTTTATGTGCCATGGACATAAGAGTCACTTTCATTTTCCCATAACATTTTTCCCCTCTACAATAGCCTTAGCTACTTATCACAAAACAAAACTTATGTGTTTTTTCCTTTTTAGGGAAATATGAGATGATGAAATAGTTTATTCATTTTTTTTTTGTCAGAGAATTTATTAGTCATCTACCACAGGAACTTCTTGGATTTCATTTTATGCTTTTTATGTTTCCATCCTGTGCCCCTTCCTCATGTTTCCTTTTGATATTTTCTCTAATTTAAAAATATTTGTTGGAAAAAAGAACAAAGTGAAGTTTTATTAAAAATTTAAAAAGGAGCCTTGTCCTTTAGTTTGAACAGTAACTCTTTAATGTTATTAGCTTTTTCAATGTTATTAGCTTTTTTTTTTTTTTTTTTTTTAGCTCAATGTGGCTTATGTCACCTTTCATTTGAGATTTTTCTATTTGGGAATGGCACAAGCCTGCCATGGGCCATACAGAATGCTTCGCAGAAACGAACTGCTGATTAGTTTACCTACTACCTACCATGCTTGCATGCTACACATGTAATATATACTTCGTGTGTATATTAAATAAAATTTGGTTATTATATATTAATATAGAGAGAAAAATAAGGAAGCATGAAAGAAGTAGTGACAAAATAGAGAATAAATGTTAGCTGTTATTTTTGTTTTCCAAATTTTTTGTCTTTGCTTCCTAGTTCTTTGTACTTTTTGATAAAAGGGTTAGATAACAGTGTTTGTCTATTGTTTATCAAAATTGCCTTCAATATAGAATTAGCCCAAGAGGAGGGGTCTACAACAAAATGGAAATTTACTCTCTCATGACCACAGCTTGAGGAGTTCAAGGCAGATATGCTAGGATTTTTAAATTTGAGTAAAAAAATGTTAAAGATTTGGAAACATTTTTAGACCCAGAGCTATTGTTTGATTTCTGATTTGAGCCAAGAAAGAATTCAACATTACACGCCCTCTCAGAATTTTAAAGAATTTTCTGGAAAATAACTTATAGCTGAAAAGGTGATCTGACAATGATGTGAAGCAGGCCACAGAGTTGTATTTTCATAAATAATCCTCTCTGAGGGCTTCTATTATATTTTTAAAGTCAAAAAAATGAAACAAAAGGAAATATTTAAACTCTATTTCTGAGACTTCAGTATTGTTTTATATTATCCTGTGCTTTGAACTCTTTTACCTATGTTTTTCACACAAGGGCATTGGAAGTCCCATAATGGGTGAGGTTCTCTCTGATATAACCATACATTAAAAGACAAAATAAAACAAAACAAAGTACAAGAGCACCAAAAACAAATTTACTTTACAAATTATACCCTATCCTGAGGAATACCTTTTATAGGTATTTTACTTGTGTCATTGACCAAGAGTGACTATGACTTGATATTTAGTTCACTTAAAATTGCATTATTGCTTGCTCTGCTTATTTTCAAGAAATCTTATTATCATTACTAAAAGATGGAGACTGTCTCAAGGCAGGTCTACTAAGGTGGGCTCAAGAGGTCTTTCCTGCCTCAATTTAATGTCCTCTCTGGATCAACCTGTATCACCCAATAATAGGCTGATCATATAGAACCTTCTTATCTAAAATCATTGATTGATATTCATACTTCTTATGCTGTTTCTTCCTTAGGTGTGCCCTTCCTCTAACCCTTCCCTTCCTTCCATGATCAGATCTTACACATTCTTAAGTTCATAAAGACCAGTTTAAATACTGGTCCTTCTGAGAATCCTCCTCTGATTTCCTACAGGAGACCAGCCCCCTTCCCTATCTAAACTTCCACACTGTGGTGAGGAAAATTACTTGTCAGACCAGGATCCATTTCCTCTTCTGATAAGAGCAATTTATTTCCCACTGGAAAACATCTCCCTCACCACCTGATCAGTCTATATAGTTTGAGTAAAGCCAACTCCCTGTTTTTATCCATCCCCCAAGCTCTAGAGATGGGAACTTCATCTCAGTGAGACTCACTCCTAGAATTTTAGTCAAAACTTTAGGAAAAGAGTTCTCTTTATACGGAATTTTCAAAGTGGTAGGAATTTATTATGCTTAGAGCAATCTAGTCACCACAAGAGGTGGGTCTGCCTCAGAATGAGGACCACAGAGAGTCAAATGATGAGAAGAGAAACTTTTTAAGAAGTGTACCTGAATTCAGCCATGTCTGAAGGCAAACTTACCCTGGACTTTTCTATCCCATGAGCCATTACATTATTTTTTTACTTAAAGCTTTATGAATTTCTGTCTCTTGCAACCAAAAGAATAGATACTTTTACCTTGTTTATGGCCTTTCTTATGTTCTATGATTAATGCCCATTTGATCTCTCAAATTGGTCTGGGACTTCTCAGAATCTTCTCATTGCCACTATGACAAATCTTGGCTCATAATGGCTTCCTCATAATTTTTTAAAGAATGAATAAAAGAAATAGCTGATTTATTTTAGCCACTTATGCTGTTGTCATTTAAGTGCCACTCATTTGACAAAATTGGTACTAACTCATTCTTCATGTTCATTTACAGTATACTCAAAGACTCCTTAAACTCCAACTTCACTGATCTTCCTTTCCCTACAAGCAAACCTTGATATGCCATTCCAACATACTCAGAGCTGTCTGTAGTGGCAAATAAGGCCTATGAATGACAAAGCCTCCAAGAATTTCTGGATGGTTAAGAAATAGCTGTGAGACTAAGAGGGTCTTCAGGGGTGGGAATGGTAGGTATAGATGGGAACTCTTGTGAGAAGCTATGTATAATATCTCAGGTGGTTCTGGGGATCAGTAAATTTAGAGTGGATATTTCAGGGTGTTGGTCCTGGTATGGTATGGAAAACCCATAGGCAGGAAGCTGAGGTTACTGCTCAGGTATCCAATGCAAAAAACAAATGTTTTGTTTCCAGTATTCTGTACAATGCTACATGCATTATGGAAGCTTGTTAAACTAGAACCTTAAAAGTTACCCACCAAAAAAGCATATTATCTTAAAATTCTACTTAAAAATCATTAAACTTTTATTAAGTGCACAGTTCAGTGGCAGTAAGTACATTCACATTGTTGTGCAATCATCACCACCATCCATTTCCAGAACTTTTTCACCTTCCTAAATGAAACTCTACCCATTAAACAACAACACCCCATTCCCTTCCTCCCCCCAGTCCCTGGTAACTACTATTCTAACTTACTGTCTTTATGAATTTAACTATTCTAAGCATCTCACATAAATGAAATCATATCATATTTGTCCATAATATCAATGTTTTAAACCAGATTTTGCAATATTAACTGAAATAAATACACTTAAATATACATTTCACACACATAAAAATATCTACACAATGCACATGTGTTCCCCAAACACCACACACATAGGCATTGCTCCCATGTTTCTCCACACAAAAGCCTGTCTCATTCTGACTGAGTACAGGGAAGTGTAGTCAGGTGTTGAATGACCAGTCGTCCTCAGTAGATGCAGGTTAGAATCATCTGAGAAAGTGTTTAAAAGATACTCATCTCAGGACCCCGCCTACACCTGAATTAGCATCTCTGGATAGGGGGGAACGAACCTAGCTTTAGTATTTAAAAAAATCTCCCCAAGTGAGTCTATTGTGCAACCACAGCTGACAACTCTTATTCGAGATAATCCCTGAGGGTCAAGTTAGTACCAGGCTGCTATGGAAAATGATCCTTTTCAGGGTCTGAATCAGCGTCCTTCTTCAGAACACCACCTTCTCAGTCCTAATTTTTAGGTACTTTTCACCCTAACCAGTCCTCCCCAGACCTTTGGCCAGACACAAATATGGACCATAGCCCAGAGTACAAGTAAGGTATGAGAGGCCACTGTCAGGAGCCACTTCTCTGCCCATAGAGACCTTTCAACTCAGAGAAGCCTTGTGGGTTCAGACTCAGTTCCCTCTACCTCCACGTTGGAACCTGTGAACTCCAACCATGAAGCTGAGAAGAAGGAAGGGCAGAACAGCAGCCCCTTTTGTACGCCAGAGCTGAGCAACGAGCAGCGACGCTTCACTGTTCACCAAAGATGCAGCTCTCAAAATTATTCTAAAAATACATGTTTGTGTAAAGCACAATACCTGACTTGTGCTTGTGCTTGGGAGTTGGTTATTTAAAGGAATATTGACAGTGTAAAAAAAACAAAGAATAGTTTATACTACAAACTATTACTTTCCACTTTATTAGTTTTCCATTCTTACCTACCAGCATGATACAGGCTCCATTTGACATTTCAAAATGATTTCCTCAGTATATTCTATGTGTTAGTCATTTGTAAGCCATCTGAGCTCTTAAGACAAGAAGGATGGCCTGAGATGGTAAATAATTCTAACGTCTAAGGGGCTGCCCTGGAGTCCATGTTGATGGCTCAAGCACAAGTCATACTTGTTGTTATTTGTCTCTAACAGTCATTAATTTCTTTGGACAGAAGCAGACCCCTTTTTTCACATGATCCTCATCCTGGGAGTACAAGCTGGGTGGGCATTTGAGACAGGAAGGGCAAGTAAATAAGGGACACTCTGTAGAAACAAGTGTTCATCTTATTGAGAGAGACCATTTTTGTTTTTTTCATTGCAACAATTGGGCTGATGTGTAAGTATAGATTTTTCAAAGCCACATTTGGAAGAAAAAGAGGGAGTGGACATGGGAACTGGGAATAAAAATAGCATGTGTGTTTACCCAGCATTTTTAGTTACTCTCTTGAACTAAGCATAGGACTGGGAGGAAACAGAAAGTATTTTTGGTAACAGAAGACAAAATTAGGCCCCTTTGGCTCCTGGCCAAGAAAAGATCCCAAAGGCTGTGGCTGTGCTCAAATACAACCAAAGTCAGGCATGGCTTGTTTAAGTGTTGGGCACAAAGAACCAGGTAAAGTTTCTTATAACATGCAGCCAGGTCCACTGTGGGGCATAGGGGAAAGAGCGCTACCTGCAGTTTCTCCCACTGAGTTTTGCTTTTTGCAATGAGCTCTCATACAGCCTTTCCTGAGGCCTACAAGAGGAAAGAATTTAGCTGACTAAGCAAGTGTTGCCTGGTTCATGCTCCCTGAAATCCTGTACAGTTTGTACCAAATGTGGGCACTGAGATAAGGCTCTCCATGGGGACGACGGGTCTTCTGGGCGTTCTGAATGTTCTCAAGCTGCTTCTCCTCTGGCAACACCATGCTGTCCAGGCAGAAACATGGAAGTGTTTGCCTGGTCCACAAAGGCACTACATGTTTTCTAGGAGCCCCCCCAGAAGCAGAGGTCAGACAGAATTAGACAAAGAAGAAGATTATATGAGAGGAAAGCCCTGTGAGGGATAAAGGGGAGGAAAGAAGGTGAAGGGAGCCCCAGAGCATGATGGAAGTTTAATAGTTGGTAAAGAAGAGAAGGAAAGAAGGAGGATTGACAGGTCTCAGGCCATTGCACACCTCTGAGAAAGTCTCGGCTGGGCAGCTGCTGGGCCCAAAGCAAAGACTGGCTGTTAGAAGAACCTATGTTGGACAAAAACTACCCAACTTTAGAACCCAGTTATACTTGGTAGCTGGCTGGGGTGTGATCCAGAGGGCAGAGGGCAATCAATTAAATTCCTTGGCAGGGGCCTTGTTGTAAAACTTGATCTGAGCTTGCATTCCAATGGCTGTCAGAGTTTGCTCTTTGCTCTTTGACATACTTATCAGATGTCTATTTATTAAGCCTCACTCTGGCCAGATATTGAGTTGTCACTGGGAACACAGATAACAGTAGCTAACAATTCTACAAGGTTTACAATGTGTCAGGCACTGTTTTGATATGATAATTGTCATTGAATCCTTGCAACAACTGTATGAGAGAGGTACAGTCATCATTATGTCTATTGTACAGATTTAGAAAATATAATAAAGGTCAAGTATGGGACTTGCTCAAGGTCACATACCAAATAAGTGACCCCAGTAGTGTTACTCTAAAGCCTGTGCCTAAAAGCAACCATATTTCACCTAATCTCAGTGTCATCTATTATAAGACACATCATTATTTTATGTGACACTAAGGGAAAAACGCACCGTCAATTAGGTCAATTAACTTCATCATACCATTATTAGTTAGATGCATCCTTAATTTCAGAGATGTGAAAATGTTCTCACAGACTCTACAGTCTTGTAGGGGAGACAGACCTGGACAATTTTCATGTAAATGCAGTATCAAGAATAACCAAAGTGGACCACGATGCATCGCTTCAGTGAAAGAGAGAAGCATGAATCAGCACTCCTGCCCGACAGTGTCTGAGGAGCCCTCACAGAGGGGTGGCACCCAGCTGCACCTTAGGGTTTCTCAAATAGAGAATAGAAGGGTAGAATTGGAAAAATTTGAGTATTTTAGGGGTCATGGTTGATAATGCTACTAATAATATGACAATAGCTGATAGTATATTAAGTGCTCACTATGTGCCAGGCACTGTATTATGGGCTTTTCATGAACCATCCCATTGAATACTCATAGAAATCCTATGAGAAAGCTCTCTTTTTAGGCCCATTTTACAGGGAAAAAACCCAAGTTCAGGAGAAGGACTGATTTACCTGGCTGGAAGTTTCTAGAAGTGTTGATCCAAGACTAAGACTTCTCAGCCATTTCAACTGTTGAGTTTTTGATGAGTTTAGGTCTGTGCTGGGCATCAAGGGGACTACTGAGTACCAAATGTTGACTGAATGATATATAATGTTGGGTCCCTTCACAGGCCTACCTGGTGTAGTCCCTGTTTTCTCTGATCTCATCTTCTGCCTCCTCCTTCTTGCTCACCATACTTTAGTCATGCTGACCATCTGCCCCTTCCTTAAGAAGGCTGAATTCCTTCCACTTCTGTTTCTCCAACATGTACCTGCCTGAAGCATCCTCTCACCCCCATCCCCTTTCATGTGATTTGTCTTTCTCTTGCTCTAGTCTCAGTTTAAATTCTGCCCTCTAAGATGTCCTGCCAGATACTCTCAATCATAGAATCTGCTAGTACTCAATATCTGGCCTAGTACTTTCATAGTGTGTAATTTGTCCTTTATTAGTTTGAATCACTAGGGGTACAGCCCTTGTTCACTGTTGTGCTCCAGCACTGTATGTGGTGCCCAGAATATAGTAGACACTACATATTCAAATGATGAATGGCTTAGCTTAGAATTTAATTATGGAGCCAAGATGTACATCTATGACACAGAAATAGATAGCTGCTGAACTGCTCAAAGAATGAAGAGATTGATGTGTGTGGAAACTGTCAAAGAGACATGAGCCTTAAACAAGATGGGCAGAATTCAGAGACATAGAGATTGTCAAGGAGGAAAAACGAGTGGGGGAGAAAAATCCAGTCAGTGGGAGGACAATATATAGTTTTCCCTGCAGATTTGAAGCACCTTCACTTTCAATATCTGGAATCACTCTGGTTTTCCTTACTTCCTGGGCTCTCTTTCTACTTATTGGAACATAGGCTAGGCCATGATACCAGTTGTCCAGGCTTCTCTCCAGAGTACTTTGGTGGGCTTCCTTGGGGGACCAAACACAATATTGAGACTGAACTCTCAAATGGCTCTTCAGTCTAGGTATGAGGATGTTTTGGAAAAACCATTATAAATGTTGACCTCAATTTTACTGTGCATCACAGACAAAGCAACTCCCAAATGTTCAGGAAGCATTGGCCATGTTTTAGAATCAGATGGCCATGTTTTAGAATCTCTCAAAGGATTTCAAAAATAGAGATAGACCTCACCAATTGCAGTATCTTCTCTCAGCTCTTCCTATTTTCCTTTCTCCAGAAATATAACAGAGAACATCATTTGATTTACTCACTGAATTATGTACTTGCTCAACTTTGAATTTCATGGACTTCCATACCATATATTTTGAAGATCAAGATTTGGTACTATTATTTATCACGGTATAAACAGGTTCTGCCTGTTGTTCAATAGACATTTATTTATCTTATTTATCTAGGAGGACATTTATCATATCTATCTTTATAGAATATCAAGTATTGTTTTTATTATTTGTTCACTTTCTCCCATTCTACCCTCATCAAATACACACTCTGAGCTTTTTGAGGGTTTGAGACCAAGTCTTATTATCATTATAACTGTAATGCAGCAAAGAATCTTCAATAAAACAGTTTCTTGGTAAATGTTGAATTAAATCGAAGAGTACCAAGACCTTCTAGAAGTTCAGCTCTTTGCTCTTTTTAGCAAGCAAGTTGTCTCAATCCATTGAGCCCAAGGATATTGCCTGCTAACCATAAAAACCAAAATCAGTGTCCTTCTTGTCAAAGATTATTAAAGAGCAGAAATCTCATTTTAGCTTTAAATGATCTGTGACTTAATTTGGGAAGCCTCTCCTTACCCATGATTGGACACTATTGAGCAAGAATACAGAAGAGTGAACTAAAAAATAACTTTTTTTCTATAATGAAACAACAATTTTAAAAATATATATAATACTCTTCATTACAGATCTCAGCCCTTTAAGAGGTTTCTAGCTACTTCAGAATTTGAAGGGAATATTAATTGCCACATATTGGCCAAGGATAACAACATGGATAGAGCTAGGAATGAAGTCATTTGGGTATGTGTTTTCTGGAATTCTGTCTCGAATAGTTTTCTTCTTGATGGTATCTCCAACTCTTTAATATGGCTAACAATTCTCAGAGTGACAGAAAGGAGAGAAAAGTAAGGAAGAAAGCATTTGTTGAGGGTGAGTGAGCCTTCACTGATAATGCACGGTGAAGCCTGCTCTGCCAATGAAGCCTTGGCTATAGCATCATCTCCATGAATTGACAGTATGTTTTCTCCTTGAATTAGGACACTCTGAACTTAGCTACAGATCAACTTTTTGGATTCATGCATTATGCACTTAATCTACAAATTACTATTAATTATTTTTTAATCTCTAATAAGCAGTAGGAAGTAGTGGTAACAACCACCACAGCCTTTGTTCACAAAGTTTTCTTTCATAATCTTCTCACTCAACAGAACCCTGCCAGGTCTTGAAAAAGGAATTTTGAATATTCCTAGACTCCAGATTCAAGAACTCATCCACCGAATGATTATTAAGTAAATGTTTGCAGTAATATTACCTCACCTTGGATCATTCCTGTCTTTGGTATTTCCCTCTAATTAGAGCTTGATCCCAAGATCAAAAGGAAATGAAAGGTATGATAACCCTTTGTGAGGCCAGATCTGTGGAGCTACAGAGAGACTTGGTAAAGGCTTCCCAACAGCTGGGAACAGTAAGCCAGAGAGTGATGTGGAATTCGTAAACCATATTAGGGAGTTTTGGTGCCCTGGAAAAAGCTCCAAAATGTTCCAATCATTAAATTACTCAACTGAAATTATTTTCAGATGAGCAAATTTAGGACAGACATTACTGCTTTTCAAGCTACATCATATGTTCTGAAAGTAAAATGGAAAACAATAAAATATAATGTCTGTTCTTACTCCACAGACCACCACCTTATGCAGGTGACTCAGATCAATACTAGAAAAGTGGATTCAAAAGAAAATCTCCAGTAGGTCTGCCCTAAAAGCCAATAATGTGAATATAGAAACCTTGGACCATTGTTAAAGGAGTTTAAACTTTAAATGGTTCTGCCAGTTAGGGTGATTAACTTCAGGACACCTAATGCATGGCAGATGCTACAGATATGTGGATAAATGACACCTGATGAAGAGAATACAATGGTCCCCCGTTATCTTAGGTTTTACTGTCCATAGTATCAGTTACCTATACTTGACTGTGATTTGAAAATATTAAATAGAAAATTCCAGAAATAAAAGTTCAAAAATTTAAATCGTGCACCATTCTGAATAGCATGATGAAATCTCATTCTATCTGTCCCACTCCACCCTGCCTGGGCCCTGAATCACCTCTTTGTCTAATGTATCTGCCTGTTAGTCACTTACTAACCACATGGGTTATCAGATCAGTTAGAGAGAGAGAGAGAGACAGACAGACAGACAGAGAGACGGCGGGGGTGGGGAGCGAGAGAGAAAAGAGAGGGTGGAAGAAGAGGGAGCACTTTTACGTGACTTTATTACAGAAACACACTGTTATAATTGTTCTATTTTTTACTCAGTATTGTTAACCTCTTACCATACCTAATTTAATATTAACACTTTGTCTAGGTATATATGTATAGGAAAAAAATGGTATAAATAGGGGTTGGTATTATCCATGGTTTCAGGCATCTACTAGGGGAGTCTTGGAAATATCGTCCATGGATAAGAGGGTCCCTGTAAGGTGGAAACCCTTAAAATTTGGCAGAATAAGACAAAAAATGTAAGACAAAAACTTGCAGACCAAAGTGTTGACAAATTGGAGAAGAAAATTATAAAAAGGAGTGAGTGGTTAACAAGGTCAAATGCAGTAAGATGCCTCATAATAGGAATAAGTATTAAGTGGATTTAACAGCAAAGTGGTAATCTGGATGCAAATAGTTGAAATTTGCATATAAGACTAATTCAATAGGCAGCCTTTAAAGTTGCCCCTGATTCCTGGCTTTCATGCCCTTGCTAATCCCCTACCATAAGTGTGGCTGGATTTAGTGACACAACCCTAGTGAATAGAATCTGGGTGAAGTGGTGGATATCACTTCTGATATTAGATAACAAAAGGACTGTGGCTTCTCTCTTGGACTGCCCTCTCATTTTCAAGTTCTTGTTTGCATTTTGTTTTGAAGGAAGCCAGCTGCCACACTGTGAGCTGCCCTATGGAAAGAGTCACATGACAAAAAAAGTCTTAATATTTCTGACCAATAGCAAGTGTAGACCTGAGGCCTTCCAGAAGCCATGTGTATTCAAGCACATCTTGCAATCATTTACTATATTAGGAATATGTATTAATAGATATGGATATCTTTTACTTATTGCAAGAAGTACTGCTATGTTGTTGCTGAAGATCACATGGTAGCCATTCTCTCTTACCTAGCAACAAAGAGTGGTAGCTCTTTGCACTTAGGGATGGACGCAAAAGACATCCTTTCTAAATGACTGAACTGAGAAGATAGATGTTTTCTCACATTCAATTTATTCTTTAGTCTTAATTCATGGTGTTGCCTATTGCTTCAATGTCTGTTTAGAAAATTTCAAACCTAATTTGACTAAAGAGACAAAATAGATGATGGAGAGCCAACAAAATATTCCAGAAATTGTGGTCTTTTAAAATTGAATTTGTTTTAAAAGTCACTTTCTTTTTTAAGAAAAATACCTGAAGAAAAACATTTTAACAGGATTTACTAAACTCAACCATTAGGATATGGTTATTTTGAATTAAGAAATATTATGATATGACAGTTTTTGCTCCAATATTCTGAAAGCTTTATCAAAACAAAAATTACTGTTTCTTTTTCTTAAATTACCAAGTGATATACCCAACAGATTAGAGGATTTCTCTATCCCAATTCTCCCCTATCCCAGTGAGGTAAATATGAAAATTTTACAGTATTGTGGAGTAATCTTCAAAATGTAAAATTTTAGTGAAATAACTTTGGGGAGACATTAAAATAATCTCATTATCAATATGGCCATTTCACAATGTCAAGCACTTGGAAGCATACTATTTTTCTTAATATCTCTTTGTTTTTGTGGTCTTTACTCCAAATAAGCAGTCTCCACTAACATAACTCCATGCAAATGTGATTTTCCAGTTTAAATGTAGATGAACAGCAGTCATGAAATCTATGTAACATCCAATGGGCTCCCTGGAATATGTTATAACATAGTGGTTAAGATTACAGGATCTGCTGTTAATATACCATCTACTAGCAGTATGACACAGGAAGAAAAAGCTAATATCTTGACTCTTAGGTTTTCCTTTGGAGAATATTATTGGATTTAATATAGTGTTTGTATAAATTAAATTAAATGACATAAATGAAACCCTTAGCAGACTGCTTGGTACAATATCTTATATATTGTTAGTACTGTTATCAAAAGTGGATATTTAAATTAGATCTGAGAAGGTGATCCCATTAATAACATCATAATGTTGACAAAATGTAGATAAGAATTATGCCAAAATTGTTAATATCAGTGGTTCCCAAACATGGCTGCATATCAGAAATCATCTGGAGAAACTTCGCTTTCCTGTGAAGATGGAGTAAGGAGGTCTGGACTTGACTTTTAGACTAAACAATTAGAAATCAGATAAAAATAAATGAAACAACTGTTTTCATTCATTGAAAAACAGATAGCACATAACTGTGATTCTTGAGAGAAGGGAAAAAGACAACATGAGCCTTGAAATCTTGTAAATGCTCCAGTCTTCTAACCAAAAGCAATTTATGGACCACTGACACAACAAGAGGGAATCTGAAAACAGTGTGTCAGATTTGTTGAGTGGAAAAAAAAAATGGAGAAAAGAGTTTGGGGAAGCCGAGGTGACTGAATTTGCTGGACAGACTTCTAGAATGGAGAGAATAACATATAAAAATAATTACAAAAATTTATGGAGGGCTTGTCTTGAGTCTTTGCTGAGTACTATGCTGTGTGTACACAAAGTGTGAAATTTCACAAGCTGGGCACAGAATGACCAAGGAATTATAAGCTAAATAATTCTCAAAGCTCACACAGGGAGGGGAGAGGTTTAATCTCTGACTAATCAGACTGATGAATCTTTTTTAATCACCCACAATATTCAATGGAGAGCACAAAAGAGTCACACCAATAGAAATGGGGCTTTACCATTTCTGGAGTGAAGAATATCTGGACCCACCTTAGCAAAACTTAAAAATTCCTTCAAAGGCATTAAAAGAATTAGCAAATAAATTAATTGATTGCAAACATAGAGTTCAATACTCTTTAAAGAAAATACAATAAATCCAGATACTCACAAAATAACAATTATAATGTCTAACGCCTAATGAAAAATTGCTAGGATGTTAAGGAGAAAAATATGATGCATAAGTAGGAGTCAATAGAAACAGATCTGAAAATGACATCGATAAAGAATTGAAATAGAAATTCAATAGAAAATTTTAGAGATGAAAAACACCATATCTGAAATCTTGAAAAGTTCAATGCATGGTATTATAGCTAATTAGCCACTATAGAAGAAAAGATTAGTGAACTTGAAGACAGTAGACTCTACCAAAACTGAAGCACAGGGTAAATGAGCAGTTCAAAGAATGAAAGACAAGTTACAGATTGAGAAAATATTTGCAAAAGACATATCTGATAAGACTCAAATAAAAAAAAGAACAACCTGATGATAAAATGGGCAAAAGATATGAACAGACACCCAACAAAGAAAATATGCAAAAAATAAATAAACATATGGAAAAATGCTCAAAATCTTATGTCATTAGGGAATTGCAAATTATAACAACAATGAAACACCACTATAAAATTAAAAAAATTAAGTGAAAATAAAAATATCACAATGTGTGGGATGCACCTAAAGCAGTTTTAGGAAAAAAATTTATAACTCTACATGCTTATGTTAGAAAAAAGGAGGGCTCAAAATCAATGATCCACATTTTCATCTTAAAAAAAAAAAAGAAAAAGAAAAGTAAATTAAACCTAAAGTAAGTGGAAAGAAGATAATGAAGAACAGAAAACAATGAATTAGAAAATTTAAAAATAGCAAAAATCAACTATGCAAAAGCTGATTCTTTGAAAAGACTAATGAAACTGGTGAACCTTTAACTAGAATAATTAAAAAAATAAAGAAGATGCAAATGATTAATATCAGAAATGAAAAGAAGAAGCATCACTGTAAGTCTTACAGACATTAAAATAATAATAAGGTAATATGATAGACAATTTAATACCAACAAATTAAAAAATTTAGATGAAATGGACAAATATTTTGACTCAAGTTACCAAAACTGACTCAAGAATAAATAGGTGATTCTTGTACAGTCAAGCTAGGAGTGATTCATTGAACTCTATTGAAAACCATTAATTTGGATCAGATTTTAACAAAATATATCAATGGATCAAGATAAGAAATTTGAGCAAAATTAGACTATCCAAATTAAGCCAAACAACCAACCTGTTGAACAATAAAATACATAATTTCAGTGATGGATATATCACTAAACAAATCTCCAAATACTTTTTTATGATTTGACTGAACAAGTTGACTCAGTTGTTTAGGAGTTTTATAAACATATTTTTCAAGATTCACATGTGAAATCACTGTGGGTTGACTACCCAACCAGCATCCATTCCCAATTCTCTTCTTCTTGCAGCTAAGTAAGGGTGACCATATGCCACTATTCTGGAAATGAGTTATAAGTAGATATCTTTAAGTGTGGGGTAAACACCTTAATAAAAAGGGATAAATTTCAGCAGCCATCTTGCAAATGAAAAAATTGCAGGTACAGTAGTTGTAATAGCACTGAGCTGTTGAATCAATAATGGCAATAAAAGTTTTCTCTTGATTTTTTTTTTTGTTATGTGAGAAAAATCCCTATATATTTAAATACTTGAAGTTCAGGTTTTTTACTTGCAACTAAATATAATCTTAACAGAAGAAGACTAGAACACATTTATATACCCTATAACTAAGGAAGAAACTAAGGCAAAAAGGGAGATATTAACTCAGCTCTTCCTTTAACTGGCTATAAAATCTTAGAACCATTCCTTAGCACACAATGAAACTGAGTTTTACATTAATGGATTAACAACAACAACAACAACAACAACAACAACAACAACAACAACAAAGTTATCTAGTGAAGATGGTGCTGAGAGAGAGCACAGATAAGTTTCAGAATCCCTTTTGGGATCTTCCTATGGAAAGAAGACATTATGCAAATATAGGAAATCTTATACTTTAGAAGGGTTAGATCTAGGCTATGATTCTCCATGTGGCATAATAAAAAATTATTAAACATTAGTTTAGCATGAATATAAATAGTCTTGAAATATTTTAGAGTCATATACAGTGAACAGTCAATTCCTAAAGGGCCAGGAAAAGTAAATTAACCACACTTAATGTTTCTCCAACAGAAGCCTGTGAACAGTATTTCTTATGAACTTTTTCCCTCTGTGATTCACTTTGCAAGTGAATTCATGATCCATTTTTTAAAATATGTCAAAGAACCAGGGTTCTCTAGAAGAACTCCGTGTTTGGCAGATAATTGTGGTCAAGGTTCAGAGGAGATTTTTACCCATAAATGACTTGTGCTCTATCTGGTCATAAGACAGGGGAGCTCGCAGAATTTCATAAGGGAGCTAATTCCTAGGCAAAACTATTCCCAACCAGCTGGTCTTATGAACAAATATAACAAGACACACGGTACCACTTTTAGTTGAAAAGAAGGGGAAATGAGATCGAAATCTACACAGCCATGGTCCTTATCTTTCTTTTTCAACCATGGAGCTCTGTTAGCTCAATGTTCTGGGTTTTTTATTATTATTATTTTTTGCATGTAAAGGACTCTGGCATTACCCACCTCCACCACTTACCAGCTGGCTTTGTTGACATTGGGAAGTAACTTAAACAAGCTGTGCCTCAATTTACTCATGTAAATAAAGATGATAATAGCCCTCCTTAATAATAACAAAAATAATAACAACAATAATAAAAACATCGCGAGCTTAATGCATACAGAACACTATTTTAAGCACATTAAAATATGTTAAACTCATTTAATCTTTACAACTCTGTGACAGACTCTTATTATTACTGTGTTTTTAGATGAAGAAATTGAAGAAACAGTAAGAACCTTTTCTGAGCTTACACAGCTGGTATGAATCAGAAATTAGATAGAGGGTTATTGTCAGGAGTGAATGAGGTAATGTATGTATGTATGTATGTAAGTATGTATGTATGTATGTATGTATGTATGTAGTATGTATGTAAAGCCCCACCTGGCACCTAGTGGGTATGTGCTATAATAAATGCTAGTTGCTATTTCTAGGCACACCTTCTGCCCATATGTCACATGAAACAACTATAGATATCTATTAGAAGTCATGAGTAGGGATAGTAGTACAAATAAGAGCACTGAATCTTTCTATTGAAAACAAGTTAGTGGGATAGTAACTTGCAAAGTAAGACAGGTATAGGTTTTTCTAGAAAACCATTGAGGATAGGCAGCCAGCACAAGCCAGATATGGAGCCACTATTCCTCAGGAAAGGAACACAGAGTTTTCACAATGACAGCGGGAGTATTGTAAAAGGGAGTAACCCTGCAAGAGGCACTTTCCCACTCCTTTTAAAAATAATTTATAGTGGTCCAATCCTTTTGTTTTTCTATTTCATAACTAGAGAGTCATTGGCTATCTTTGCCCCACAGATAATCCCACTCTATTAATATGGACTCAGAACATTTTTTTCATTCCCAAGATATACTTAATGCTAATTCTACTCTTGATTTCATCTTTTGCCAAGATGAATTTTATTCATCTGTACTTGTATTGCCTCCAACCCTGTTTAAAAACTTTTTAGAGTTCTCAAAGATGTTTCTTGCAATCAAAAAGACTTATTCCTTAATATAAATTCCATAGAAATAATTTTAGGTCTTCCTTTTTTCCTTTTTTGTCCTTCTTTCCTTTCTTCCTTCCTTCTTCCTTCCTTCCTTCCTTCTTCCTTCCTTCCTTCTTCCTTCCTCCCTTCCTTCCTTCCCTTTCTTTCTCTCTCTGTCTCTCCCTGTCTCTTTCTGTCTTTCTCTCTGCCTCTTCTCTCCCCCTCTCCATTCTTTACCCCCTCTCTCTCTCACTTTCCAGCACTGCTTTCTGTTCTGATAATTTTAAGAAATGAAAACTTTGGGGACTGCCTTGTGATTGTTATGTCCTCAGAGAGATTACTCCTTACTTCTCACAGAGGCTTTCCTCCTCCAACCAAGTTTAACCCCTACCCATATCCTTGATTCCATCCTCTCCTTTCCCCTTGAATCTGCTCTTTCTCTTGTTTTCCACCATCATCTCTCCCTCCCTCTCCTATGTCCTCCTTTTCCACAATCTCACTGACTCCCTTTCTCTTCTAGTCTAGTTAATACCTTTAGCTTTCTTCGTGTTTCCCTTCCTGCATTGGTCATTTCTCTACAACAAGTGGCATCACTTATAGTTTCAGCTTTGCCACTGCCTTGGTCCTGTTGTCCACTAAAAATCTTCACTTTGGCAACCAAGGACCTCCTATTTTTCAAAGTCAATGACCTTTCTCTGGTTTTGTCTTTCTTAATCTCTGGAGAATTTGGTACTGTTGGCCCACTTCATTCTTTCTAAAATTCTTCTTGCTTCTTGAAAGAGGTGTTTTTTCCAGGCAGCTATCCTTGATTTCTCCAAATAATATGTGACAGCCTCCTCTTTGCAGTTGTATGTATCTATGTCATATCTGTTCTCATAGATTATAAATTCCTTGAGGGCAGTGATCTTGTTTTTATACTTCTCTCCACACACATACTTCACTCATTAAGTACAGATATAAACATTGTCTCAAAATGTCAGGATGTAGGCTGAGTGTGGCTTAAAATGAATTTAATTTGTGATTTTTTAAAAAAAAATTTGAGTTAATAAGCATTTAAAATTGGGATATTTCACATTAAAAATTCAGATGTATGGGTCATTTTCTTTGATAAATCTGAATTAATCTGATCTGGTTTCCTACTCTTACATGGTAACAGTTAGTGTAACCTGTGCATCCATTGTCCTCTTGGGTGAGAAAATGTGTCTCAGTTTTCTACTTCACTCATTGACATTTCCTTGACAGTCCCTCTAGGTACTTTTGTTTCGTGGGCTCTTGATAAATGAAGCAAAACAATTGGATTAAGAGAGCATGGACCTTTTAGGTTGTCCATCAGGTTCCTGTCAGCTTTGTATCTGGCTACCTTTAAGAATTTTACGGGAGTGAAAAAATTGGAAATCTCTCTGGGTTCCCTGTAAGTGGCTTGCATTGGGACACAACGCTTCCTCCATGAAGCTTTCTATTGGGTTAACTCAGAACATAACCCCTCCACAAACTCAGAAGACTGCCCAGTCAGCAACCAAGAAGGCAGTACACAAAGAGCTTTCAGCAGTGTTTTACTCCCAAGGATGTCTTCTGCTGCTCCCATGAACATTATCCGCTCCTATAACCAAGCAGCACATCTTGCTCCCATCTATCTGAGAAGGTGGTTGCTCCCCCAATGAGATAACCCCTCACTCTGCTCTGTGCATAAAAACTGCTTGCTTTTGGTCAGTCTTTATTCCTACAGCTTTGGCCAACTACTGCTGAAGCTTCCCTGTCTTTGTGAGTAACAAATGGCATTTCTTACCCCCTCCTCCTGGTGGTTCTCTGGGACACACACACACACACACACACACACACACACACACACACACCAGTCAGCTTTGGCTATATATATATGGTTTAACTTTGGCTGTTCCTGTCAGTGTCCCTCCTGTACATATCCTCAATGTATCCTGGGGTCTATTTTCTCATTCACATGCAGGTGAACTTTTAGTTGGTGAGCAGTGGAAGAAGAAGAGGTTGGAAGAGAGGATTTGGTATCTGTCCCCCTCGGGCTGGCCCTATGGACTGAGTGTGCCCTGTGGTGAAGAGGAAGAGCCTGAAAGCTTACACCATTGTCTGGAGGGGCTCTGAGTAGACCTGCCCAGATTCCCCCAGAGATTAGGAGTGCCCAGAGTTGCAAAAAAGTCCCTTCTGGCCTTTGCAAAGATATTCTGCACTTCTTTTCAACCAGAAGCTTAGAAGATTGAGGGAGATAGTACTCTTGGCCTGGGTGGTGGCCTTCTCATAATGAGCTGTGACTATTACAAGGCTTGCCACACTGAAAGCAATGTGGATGACAGGGAGCAGAAAAGAAAGAATAGAGCAAGTATGCACATTAACAAACTGGTTGTAGGCCACTTGTGAAGCACTTTCTGGGGGAATCGGAGTAAATGGTGGATACTTTACTTGCATCTTACCATTACACAGATGGGCCTACCAAGTTATTAGACATTCATTCAAAGGTATTTGTGTTTACATCTCTATTCAATGGAAGGTAAAGCTGGCCTCTTTAGCAAAAGGCCTAAATAACAGTGATTTAAAATGAAAAGTTGACTTCTCTCTTAAGGTAAAATTCCAGGGATGGTCCAGGGCTGATATAGTAGCTCCATAATCATCAAGGTCCTGGCTTCTCCTATATTGTTGCTTTGACATCCTTAATATGTGGTTTCCACTGTTAGATTCTAAATAGTGCTTCCAGCTTCTGCCATCTCCATTCCAAGAAGCAGGAAGGAAATGAAAGGAAAAAAAGTGGGGGCATCACTTATTTTTAAAGGCACAATAGAAAATTGCACAGATCACTTCTCCTTATATTCCATTGGCTGGAACTCTGTAACAGAGCCACCCCTAGCTACAGGACTGACTGGGATTACAGTGTTTAGCTTAGTTATTATACATCTACTTAAAAATTATATCACTTTTTGAAGATGAGGAGAATGAATATTTGATTTTAATTAGCAGTCTCTTCCACAACAGCTGTCTCCACTATATTGGAAGCTCACTAAAGAACAGGTCTTTGACAACCCCATATTCTACCAAGCACAGCATTAATGTGTATGCATAGTCGATGGCTCATAAACCAGAACTGCCATGAAATCCTGCCCTTGCCATCCTGATCACAATGGGCTAGTCATGAAGTTCATGTGCAGACTAGCCATGGAAGCAGACCCTCACAGAATCAATGTCTTTCCAGCTATATGTGTTTAAGCAAGTCATCCTTGACCTGAGTCTCCTTATTAGCAGGAATAATAATACTTGCTGCTATGGTGTTGTGAGGATTAAAGGTAAGTTCAGTGTCTGAAACTCAGTCAGCACTCAATAAAAGTTTTAAGAAATTAGAATAGAAACAAGAGGGCAAATGAGTGTGGGGCTTGTGTTGTATGCACCACTCAGCCAAAGACCAACATAAGGATTGGGCTAAGTAGAATAAGTATTTATTAGATAATTTCAAGTCCTGGAGACACAGACAAGCTATTGCTCAAAGGTCTGGCTCCCTGGGTATCTGGGAAGCACAGATTACATAGGGAAATCAGCTGTCATGGAAACTAAGGGAGTTGGTGTCACGGTGTTACTGACAGGATGATTAAAGGGAGCTGAGGTAGTCGACCATTGTGTCTGGTTCTGGAATCAGCCATGGCACCATTCTATCTGATCACATGGCCTTCTACCTCGATGGAGCTGGGGCTGAAACAGATCTAAAGCCAAGATGTTATCCTTAGTCTAAAGTCTAATCGAAACCTCTTTGTCCTCATGATTATAGACTGGAGGCTCAGTTAATCATGTCCTAAAGCTTAATGATTCAAGGAACAGGCATACAGAGGACAAGATGGTGGGGGGGGGGGAAGCAAATGAGTCATCAAGCCATTATCTGGGCAAAAACCAACTTGAAAACAAGAGAAAAACTATATTAAAGAAATGAAGTTTGTGTACAGTTACAAGCTATAGAGTAAGAAGAAGTGAAGCCGGGAACACTGTGAAGCTTATTGTATCAAGTTCTTCCTCAGAATTACAAGTAGACCATCCAATGACAACATAGGGAGGGGCCCATGTGAAATGCCCCAGTGCACACAGCTTCTGGTGAGGACAACAGAATAGCTCTGGGTAGGTACGTTCTTGCTTGTGGAAACCCAATTTATGATTATCTTTATAAACAACCAAAGAAGAACCTTAGCAAGTAACACTAGGAGACTAAGAGTTTAAATTTCTGCACTGATTTTTGAGTTTTTCTCAGCATGGCTCCTTAGACAGGTACCAAGATTGGTACTGGGAATGTCTTCTCTCACAGCCTCAGGGTACTAGTGGAGAGCATAAAGCTTTTCCATTGAAGGTAAATGTAATGCAGATTCTAACCCCAGGGGCGGTTTGGCTACCAGGCTCATTGCTTGAGGGTTTCCATTCTGCTCTAAAGGGCTTCTTCTGTTTCCAAATAATACAGATTCTGAGCTCCAGGGCTGAACTTTGCTTGGAAACTCTCAAGGCAGTTGGCTCCTTTCTTTCCCTCTGGACCTCCTTCAAAATCACTCAGTTATTGTACCAACCATGCAAGCCACCATTCTCCAAGGTGTTGCCAAACATTTTTAAAAGCACATGGTCCCAGTAATCACCTGCAGGAACAAGAGCCATATTGACAAATATAGTGACATGGGAAGAACATGAATTTAGAATCAGACAGACTTTAGGTCAAGCCCCAGCTTTACCACTTAGCTGGGAGGATTTGGGCAAATCCTATATACTTTGAAAGACTCAATTTTCCCATCTACAAAAATAAATGTAATGCATGCCTCAGGGGGATTCTGAAAAGAATGAAAAACACTAAAATCACCTATCAGAAAAGCACCTTGTACATGAAAAAACTGCAAAAATGTTATTTTACATATTATGAAATTGGTCAAAGTCCCTTTAGTGGGTCTACAGGGACTTCCACACACATATCCCACCTCCAATCCCAAAAGCCAGAATGTTGTGGTGCCTGGCTGCTTAGGATGCCCTGCTCCAGATCCTCCCTCTTTCTGATAAGGAATATTTGAAGAGATTTACACTAGCTCCTTGTGATGTCCAGCCCCTATGAGGGTCTCGATCTTTGCTTTGATAGCTCTTCTTCCTGCTGTGAATGGCCCATTCTCAGATTAGTTAGTAGATTAGAACTAGGCATTAGAGTCAAAGAGATCTCACTTTCAACTCTGTTCTCCCACTCACTGAATGAGTTTACTTTGCTGTCTGAGCCTCAATTTCCAAGTAGGAAAAGTAATAACAATGTATCAGAATGTTTTTGGCTATAAATAGGAAAACAATCTAACATTAAGGAGCCGGTCTTTTCCTTCTCTCAGCTTTGCCATGTTCACGGTGGTTGTTAGGTCGCTACTCAGACATGAGTGACAGGGGAACAAAGGAATGGAGGCCAGCCCAGAGATCTCTTAAAGAACACATCATTGCATCCCAGGGAACAAAGGAGAGAGGGACACAACCAATAGCTGGTTTAATCTGGCCACAGATGCTTATGCAAAAGGTACTACCCTAACCTGCCCACAAACTCAGCCTCATTATACTATTATTTATAATACGTGTTTATCCCTAGAAGTCATGAATCTAATTATAACAGACTGAATTCTAGGTAAGCACATGCACACTACGCAGAGTTATATAGAAGCCAAGTGTCGATCAAAATGACCTCCCCTGCAATCACCTAAGAACCTTGTAACCACCCTCGTGGCCTTAATATAATACAGACCTTCTCACTTCTGCTTGTTACAGCTCTCTTGGCTGAAAACCCACACATCCTTGGGGATACTCTGTTTTTTTATTCTTTTATCTTTTTCACCTCCCAAATTCCACAGGGCTGCAGTCTCCCTTAGTGTGGCTCATCTCTTGAAAATGTAAATCTTAACCTTTTCCATATCTCACTGACCTGTAATTCTTTGCTGCATCAATGGGGAGGAACTGAGAAAAAATGCTAATTGCACTGTGTGTCTTTATCCTCCCATGTTGTTGGGGCAAACACTGGAGTTCAAAAATTACTCCAAATGGTAACAGTTCTGCAAAACTGTTAGTTATATGACTGCAGCTAATCTAAGCATCAAGATTAAGGAGAATTTTCTAAGTTTCCCCAGGAGTGGTCTCCTCTCAACTCACTTTCCAGATAAGAGGTACACATGGCCATTCCTGAATCAACCACTGGAAAGGGGATGAAATTACCCAGAGATAAATCAACCCATCACTGGAGTGGGAAAGCATTTGGTTTCCCAGGGTTGCACTGGGGAAGAACAAAAACTGTGATTCAGTTCGAAGGGAAAACTGGATGCTGAGTGGGCAACCAAGAGTTTCCTTTGTCAGGACTCCATCAGGGTGGTATGAGTGTTTAAAGGAAATATGGTAATGAAAAGGAAAACTCTTATTCTCTTTACTCACTACTCACTGAGCACTTCTATACTGTGAGTGGAGTGGGGGTTTCCCACACCAAGTAGTTCTCTAATTCTCTGTGACACCAACTGGATGTCCTGCAAATTTAATTCAGTTCTGACCCTATTTACCTGGAGATAACACAGATTAAAGACTCAATCCCATAAGACTGCTTTAACCACTTTAGATGCCAATCTCAGGTGCCTCCGACCTGCTGGCTATAAATTGGAAATTCCTACAACACCTCCTTGGGTTTGAGGATTTGCTAAAGTAGCTCACAGAAGACAAGAACATAGCTTACTTATAATATTTTTGGCTTGCTATAAATGAAACATCTCAGGAACAGCCTGATGAAAGAGATGAATAGGGTAAGATATGGGAGAAGGAATATGGAGCTCCCATTTCCTCTCAGAGCTCATGACCCTCTTAACACCTTCATGCATTCAGAAACCTGGAAGGTCTCTGAACTTCATACTTTAGGAATTTTTATGGAGGGTTCATTTACATAGGCATCGTTGATTAAATCATTGGCCATTGGTGATTAAACTCAATCTCCAGCCCCTTTCCCTACCAGGAAGTAGGGGGTGGGACTGAAAATTCCAACCCTCTAATCGCTTTTTCCTCTAACAACCTGCCCACTTCCTAGGAACTTTCCAAAAGTTACCTCATTAACATAAGCTCAGGTATGGTTGAAAGGGGCCTGTTATGACCAATAACTCTCCTTTAGCTTTCATCACTCTTATCACTTAAAAAATTACAAGAGTTTTGGGAGCTACAGTAGTTCCCCTCTTATTTGTGGTTTCGCTTTCCACAGTTTGTTACCAGTGGTCTACATTGATCCAAAATATTACAAGAAAAATTCTAGAAATAAATAATTTATGTTTTAAATTGTGGGCCATTCTGAGTAGCATGATGAAATCTTAACCAACCTGTCTCTATCCTGCCTTGACTTTAATCATCCTTTTGTCCAGTGTATTCATGCTGTATATGCTCCTGCCCATTGGTAATTTAGTAGCTATTTAGGTTATCAGATGGACTGTTGTGGTACCATAGTGGTTGTGTAACAGTGAAATGGTAGGTTTCTAAGACCCCATCTTGTTTAAGCCTGCTTGTCCCATGGATTTCAGGCTAATAGCCTCTGCTTAGTCTTGTATGTAGACATACTAGCTTTTAGAGGAATTCTGCTTGCGACTTAAGGAGATAAGGGAAGTATGTGTTGTTCATCAAAGATTTGCAGGAACCTCATGACCAGAATCACAGCAACTAACACAATCTTCCTTGGACCCCTATTGGTGCCCAGATATCTGTGGTGGTCAACATCATTTGCCCTTCTGTTTCCTCTTCCCTTAACATAAAATGAGCCTGAACTCTGTACTTTATTTAAATGGATTTGAGGTACCCCTAGAGCTCTCATTTTCTCAGTTG